>CAUYRB010031456.1:0-19333 GCA_963574695.1 Propithecus perrieri | reverse complement strand
GGCTAGAGTGCCATGGTGTCATCCCAGCTCACAGCAACCTCAAACTCCTGGGCTCAAGCAATCCTTCTGCCTCAGCCTCCCGAGTAGCTGGGACTACAGGCATGCGCCACCATGCCTGGCTAATTTTTTCTATATATTTTTAGTCATCCGATTAATTTCTTTCTATTTTTAGTAGAGACGGGGTCTCGCTCTTGCTCAGGCTGGTTTCGAACTCCTGAGCTCAAACAATCCGCCCGCCTCGGCCTCCCAGAGAGCTAGGATTACAAGCGTGAGCTGCCGCGCCCGGCCTCAATCTTATTTCAAGTTTGGGAAGTTATTCAGTATCTGACAGGTGCACATATCCTATTATCAAGTAATTGTGGTTATTTAAGAATGAAACAAAGAATACTTTGTCTTCCAATTTATGTGCATTATTTTTTCAAATGTCTACTAAGTTGTTAGAGTATAAATTCTTATTTACTATTTGGATCTAACTACTTAGTAAATACTACTGTTAGGGATTTCTTTTGGCCTACCAATGCATGGAAAAATGACTGGTGATGGATGTGCAAGAGTTCAATAAAGGGCTTCCGTTCATCAGTGCTGATCTAGCAGCAGCTGCTGCTGAATGTCCAGCCTGACAGCAGCAGAGTCCAACCATCCGTTAAGGAGACCAACCAGTCCTTATATCTTGGAATGGACCATAATTCATTCTGACTGAATTTGAAACATATTCTGGGCATGAATTTGTCTTTCTAGCAGGGACTTAGCCAGCGCCACTATTTGAGGGCTTACAGAATGTTTGATCCCTCAGCACAGGTATCATTTCAGACTGAGGGACCCACTTGATAGCAAAGGAGGATCCGTGGGATCCATTTGTCCTATCATTCATTACCACACCATCCTGAAGTTGCTGACCTGATGGAGCAGAAAAATAGTCTTGATGGCACAGCTGGTGATGATATTCTGGAGCTGGGCCATGATACCCTGCAAGGATGGGGTGCCCATCCTCCCAGTGGGAAGAACGTGAAAGTAGGAGTGTCTCCACTTAGCATCACTCTCAGTGATCCACCTGGGGAATTTATGCTTTCCATCATCTCTGTAGTTCTGAGCACTAAAGGTTGAAAAATCCTGATTCTCAGAAGGGAAATATTTCTAACAGAAGACACTGCAAGAATCCTGTTATTCTTTTAAGCTACAGTTGCCACTGGGACTAGAGGCTCCTTTTCTAATTAAAGAAGTCACTGTTTGGATGGAGCTAATGTCCCTGTTCATCTGGAGAAGGTAGGGCTGCTGTTACACAATGGAGCATGGAGGAGGTTTGGCACAGGATGTTTTTTGGTACTTCCTCATCTAATGTTGATGGTAAATGGACATGAGAAAAGCCTAACGAACACTCCATGAAGTCAGCCACCTGGACCAGCAGATATGCTAGCCAAAGATAAGGAGTTGTCAATATCGGTTTGGCTTGAAACTATCAAGGGGCTGGGCCTGTATTTTGATATACTTTCTTTCCCTGGAAATTTTCTCTAGAATTCTGAAGGAACATCTTTCAGAACTTATTAGAAGCAAGTGAAACCTAGTAGTGTAACAGGTGGACTCCAGTGAATGCTGTGGTGTGGAACCCAGATCCCCTGTCCAGAACTGAGGTACTCATTCCCCTACAGCTGCTGGGAATGTTGGTTGGCTAAAAGCTCTAGTCTGATTCCTCTGTGAATATTGCTTTTGGTGATTTATCGTTCTTGGGGTCAGCCTATGTGAACTGATTGATGGGGGCATTTTATGGATTTTAGTGCTATCATAACTATTTTTTTTTCCTATTTTTCAGTTTGATAGTATATGTAATAACATACAGTTGATTTTGTATGTTAACCTTGTATCTGTGACCTTGCTAAAGCTCATTTATTAATTTTAATAGTTTTGTAGATTCTTTGGGATTTTCTTTATAGATAGTCGTATTATGTGTCTTTGTGATCTCTAGCCTCCCTACCCCTTGGCTCTTGCTTTATTCCAGTTAGAAAAGCTACATCCTTCCTTGCTTCTAATCTGAGGGAGAAACAATTACAAATTAATCATTTCAGTCTTTCATCATTAAGTATTATGTTAGCTGTAGGTATTTGATAGACTTTATCAATTTGAGGAAGTTCCCTACTATTCCTACCTTGCTGATAGTTTTTATCATGAATGTGTATTGGATTTTGTCAAATGCTTTTTCTGCATCTATTGAAATGATCTTATATTAATTAAGAGAATACAAGGAAAATTGAATTACATTAATTAATTTTTTTTTTTTTGAGACAGAGTCTCACTCTGTTGCCCTGGCTAGAGTGAGTGCCGTGGCGTTAGCCTAGCTCACAGCAACGTCAAACTCCTGGGCTCAAGTGATCCTACTGCCTCGGCCTCCCGAGTAGCTGGGACTACAGGCATGTGCCACCATGCCTGGCTAATTTTTTCTATATATTTTTAGTTGTCCAGGTAATTTCTTTCTATTTTTTAGTAGAGACGGGATCTCCTCTTGCTTAGGCTGGTCTCGAACTCCTGAGCTCAAACAATTCGCCTGCCTCGGCCTCCCAGAGTGCTAGGATTACAGGCGTGAGCCACCGCGCCCAGCCACATTAATTAATTTTTGAATGTTAAATCAACTGTACGTTCCTGGGATAAAACTTTTTTATATGGGATGTATTGTTGAATTTGATTTGCTAATATTTTGTTAAGAATTTTTGGGCATATATTCATCAAGGATATTGATCCTATAATTTATATATATATGTATTTTTTTTTTTTTTTGGTAATATCTTTGGCAGATTCTAGTATTACAGTTATCCTCATCTCATGCAATGAGTTAGGTAGTGATGCTGCCTTACCCAGTCCTACCCAATTTTTAAAAAGTTTGCATAAGATTCATGTTATTTTTTCTCAAATATTTGATAGAATTCACCATTGGCATTATCTGGTCCTGGAATTTTATTTTGGAGAAGCTTTTGACAAATTCAATTTCTTTAATAGACATAGGGATATTCAGATTTTCTGTTATTTCTCATGTCAATTTCGATAACATTTTTTTGGAGAAATTTGTCTATTTCATCTAAATTATTGAAATTTTTGGTGTGAAGTTGTTCATAGCATTCTTTTATTATCCTCTAAGGTTTGTGGTAATCTTACAATCCCCCACTCCCTTTTGAAGATAGTTTTTTATATCAGTTTTAGGTTCATAGCAAAATTAAGAGGAAGGTACAGAGATTTCCCATATATCCTCTGCCCCACACATGCATAGCCTCTCCCAGTATCTACATCTCCCAACAAAGTGGTACATTTGTTTCTATTGATGAACCTATATTGACACATCATAATTGCCCAAAGTCCATAGTTTATGTTAGGGTTTACTCTTGGTGTTGTGTATTCTGTGGATTTGGACAAATGTATAAAAATGACATGTATCCATCATTATAGTATCATACAGAGTATTTCTACTGCCCTAAAAATCATCTGTGTTCCACTTACTCATTCCTGTTCCCCCACCCCTCAACCCCAGGTAATTATTGATCTTCTTACTGTCTCCATAGTTTTGCCTTTTCCAGAATGTCCGATGGTTGGAATTATATAGTATGTAGCCTTTTCAGATTGGTCTCTTTCATGTAGTAATACACATTTAAGGTTCATTCTTATCTTTTTGTGGCTTGATAGCTTATTTCTATTTAGCACTGAAAAATATTCCATTGTCTGGATATATCACAGTTTATTTATCTAATCATCTACCGAAGGATATCTTGGTTGCTTCTAAGTTTTGGCAATTATGAATAAAATTGCTGTAAATATCTGTGTACCGATTTCTGTGTGGACAGAAGTTTTCTCTCTGTCTCATTTTTTTTAAATTGACGGATAACACTGTATGTTTTTATCCTGTACAACATGATATTTTGAAATACATATACACTGTGAAATAGTTAAATCTAGGGGACATAAATTTTCAACTCTTAAGTAAATATCAGGAAGCGTGATTGCTGGAGGATCATATAGTAAGAGTATGTTTAGTTTTGTAGGAAAGCCTCAAACCGTCTTCCAAAGTGGCTGTAACATTTTGCATTTCCACCCAGAATGAATGAGAGTTCCTATTGCTCTGCATCCTCATCAGCATTTGGTGTTGTCAGTATTATGGATTTTGGCTATTCTGATAGGTGTGTAGTGTTATCTCATTTTAATTTGCATTTTTCTGATGATATATGATGTGGAACATTTTTTCATATGCTTATTAGCCATCCGTGTATCTTCTTTGGTGAGATGTCTGTTAATGTCTTTGGCTCATTGTTAATTGGGTTGTTTGTTTTCTTATTGTTGAGTTTTAATAGTTCTTGGTACATTTTGGATAACAGTCCTTTATCAGATGTGTCTTTTGCAAATATTTTCTCCTAATCTGTGTCTTGTCTTCTCATTCTTTTGTCATTGTCTTGAAGAACAGAATTTGGTAATTTTAATGAAGTTCAGCTTATTAATTATTTCTTTCATGGATCTTGCCTTGATGTTATATATAAAAAGTCATTGCCAGCCAGGTGTGGTGACTCTTGCATGTAATCCCAGCACTTTGGAAAGCTGAGGTGGGAGGATGACTTGAGGCCAGGAGTTTGAGACCTGAGCAACATAGTGAGACCCTGTCTCTACAAAAAAATAAAAGAAAATTAGCTGGGCATGGTGGTGTGCACTGTAGTCCTCATTACTGAGGAGGCTGAAGCAGGAGGATTGCTTGAGCCCGGGAGTTCAAGGTTACGGTGAGCTATGATGGCACCACTGCACTCCAGCCCGGGCAACAGAGTAAGACCCTGTTTCTAAAAAAAAAAAAAAAAAAAAAAAAAAAAAAAGAGTCATTGCCACTCCCAAGGTCATCTAGGTTTTCTCCTATGTTACCTTCTAGGAGTTTTATACTTTTGTCTTTTACATGTAAGGTATGTTTCCCATATTGAGTTTATTTTTGTGAAAGATACAATATCTGTACCTAGATTTATTTCCTTGCATGTGTATGTCCAATTGTTTCAGCACCATTTATGAACAGACTATTTTTGCTCCATTATAGTGCCTTTGCTCCTTTGTCTGTTACCTGTTGGCTATATTGATGTGGGTCTCTTCCTAGGTTCTCTACTCTGTTCCGTTTATCTGCTTGTCTCTTTCACCAACACCATCAGGTCTGATTACTGTGGCTTTATAGCAAGTCTTGAAGTCAGGTAAGGTAGTATCAATCTTCCAACTTTGTTCTTCTCCTTCAGTATTGTTTTGGCTATTCTCAATCTTTTGCTTCTCCATATAAACTTTAGAATTAGTTTGTTGAAATCCATAAAATAACTTGCTGGGATTTTTATTAGGATTGCATTGAATCTGTAGATCAAATTGGGAAAAACTGACATCTTTACAATATTGAGTCTTCCTATCCATAAACATGGAGTATTTCTCCATTTGTTTAGCTCTTCTTTGATTTTGTTCAGCAGAGTTTTATAGTTTGCTACATATAGATCTTGTACATATTTTGTTAGATTTTTCCTGTTTTTCATATTTAGAGGTGGTAATATAAATGGTATTGTGTTTTTTATTTTCAAATTTTCAAATTCCACTAGTTCATTGCTGGTATATAGGAAAGCAATTGACTTTTGTATACTAACCTTGTATCGTGCAACCTTGCTACAATAATCTCTCCTTGTTTCCAGGAGTTTTTTGTCTATTCTTTTGAAATTTCTACATAAATGATTATGTCATCTGCAAACAAAGACAGCTTATTTCTTCCTTCCCAATTCTATATATTTTTTATTTCATTTTCTTGTTTTATTGCATTAGTTCAGACTTACAGGACGACATTGATAAGGGGCAGGGGACAACCTTTCCTTGATTCTGATCCTAGTGAGAAAGCTTTTAGTTTCTCATCATTAAGTATGATGTTAGCCGTAGGTTTTTTGTAGGTATTCTTTATCAAGTTGAGGCAGTTTCCCTTGACTTCTAGTTTATTGTGAGTTTTTATCACAAATGGGTGTTGGATTTTTTCAAATGCTTTTTCTGCATCATTGATATGGTCATGTGATTTTTCTTTTTTAGCCTATTGTTGTGATGGATCACATTAATTGATTTTCAAATGTTGAACCAGCCTTGCATACCTGGGATAAATTCCACTTGGTTGTGGTATATAGTTTTTTTAATACATTGTTGGATTTGATTTGCTAATAATTTATTGAAGATTTTTGTGTGTGTGTCAGTGTTTATGAGAGATGCTGGTTTATAGTTTTCTTGTTTTGTAATGTCTTTGTCTAGTTTTGGTATTAGGGTAATTCCGGCCTGATAGAATTAGTTAGGAGGTATTCCCTCTGTTTCTATCCTGTGAAAAAGATTATAGAGAATTGGTATAATTTCTTCTTTAAATGTTTGATTGAATTCACCAATGACCTCTCTGGGCTTTCTGTTTTGGAAGGTTATTAATTTTTGATTCAATTTCTTTAATAGGCATAGGCCAATTGAGATTGTCTATTTCTTCTGTGAGTTTTGGCACATTGTACCTTTCAAGGAATTGGTCTGTTTCACCTAGGTTATCCAATTTGTGGGCATAGAGTTGTTCTTAGTATTCCTTTACTATCCATTTAATATCCATGGGGTCTGTAGTGATATACTCTCTTCCATTTCTAGTGATCTCTTTTTCATTCCTCCTCATATCGGAGTTTTTAAAATTTTCCTTGTTAATTCTAGCTTGCAATTTGTCAATTTTGTTTATAAGTTCAAAGAACCAACTTTGGCTTTATTAAGTTGTTGATCTGTTTTCTATTTTATTGACTTTTCTCTTATCATTATAATTTACTTCTTTCTACTTCACTCTTCTAGTTTTTTAAGGTGGAATCTAAAGCCATTGATTTTAGATTTTTCTTTTCTTCTAATATAAGTATTTAAAGCTCTGAATTTTCATCTCAATGCTGTTTTAGTTGCATCCCACAAATTCTGATTGCTATATGTCATTTAGTTTAAAATATTTTCCAGTTTTCTTTGTGATTTTATCTTTGACCCATGCATCGTTTAGAATTATTTCATTTAACTTTCAGATATTTGTTTTCATATATATGTGTATGTATACATAAGATTACATTGTAATGTATACTTTTCATGATTTTGATCTTTTAACATTTATTGAGATATATTTTTATCACTTAAGATATATTCTATCTTGGTTACTGTACCATGTGCACTTGAAAAGAATGTGTTCTGCCATTTTTGCATGTAGAATTCTATAAATGTCAATTGCTTAAAAGCTGGATGGTAGTGTTGTTTCGACGTTTTATGTCTGTATTCATTTTTTGTCTAGTTCTGTCAGTTACTGATGGAGAGTATGGTATTAAAAATATTTCACTCTAATTATGGATATGTCTATGGATGGCCCTTTAATTTTGTCTGTTTTTGCTTCATATACTTTGACACTCTGCTGTTAGGGACTTATACCTTTATAATTGTCAAAAATTCTTTATGCATTATTTCATTATTATTATTTCATAATGACATCTCTATCTCCAATAATAATTTTTGTGATGAATGTATTTATCTATACTAAAATAGCCTCTTCAGATTTCTTATCCTTATGGTGTATATGTTAAATTTTTTTCCCATCCATTTTTTTTTTTTTTGAGACGAGGTCTTGCTGTATTGCCCAGGTTGGAGTGCTGTGGCATCATCATAGCTAACTGCAACCTCAAACTCTTGAGCTCAAGTGATCCTCCCGCTTCAGCCTCTTGAGTAGCTGGAACTACACGTGCTTGCTACCATGCCTGGCTAGTTTTTCTGTTTTTGGTAGAGATGGGGTCCTCGCTGTGTCGTTCAGGCTGGTCTTGAGCTCTTGGACTCAAGCAGTTTTCTCACGTTGGCCTCCTGAAGTGCTAGGATTATAGGTGTGAGCCACTGATGCCTGGCCCCAACCCATTTACTTTGACCTATCTGTATTTTTACATAGAAATAGACCTATCCATTTCTTTCCTATAGGCAGCCATTGTAGAATCTTGTCCCTTTTTAAAAATCCACTCTGTCAATCTTTGCCTTTTAAATGGAGTGTTTGGAACATTAATATTTAATGTAATTAATTATTGATATGATTGGCTTTAGGTCTACCACTTTATTGTCTTCTGTTTTTCTCTTTTTTTTTTTGGTTCCTTTCTTCCTCCTTGTTTGCCTTCTAAAAAGGTTGGGGACCACTGTCAACATACTTAGGGGTATGATTGTACTGCTTCACTTAAAACAGAGAAATCTTGCAACCATACAGATCCTTTTATTCCCTCTCCCCCCTTGCTTTTTATATTATAGTTGTCATATATATATTATGGCTACATATTTTGAAAACCTCACCATAAAATGTTATCATTTTTACTGTCAGCAGTCATGTATATATATTTTAAAGAACTTAAAGGAAAAATGTAATATTTTGCATTTACCTATATATTTATTATTTCTGTTGCTCTTTCTTCATTTCTGAAGATGCAATTAATTCCTTTCAGCCCAATGCTTACTTTAGCATTTCTTGTAGAGCAGTCTGCTGGGAATAAACTCTTTGTTTTTCTTTATCTGAGAATGTCTTTATTTTGCTTTTATTCCTAAAGTACATTTTAGGTGGATATAGAATTCTGAGCAGACACTTGTCTCCTTTCAGTACTTTAATAATGCTGCCCCACTGTGTTTTTATCTCTGGTTTCTGATGAGAAATCTTTGGTAATTTGAACCTTATTCCCCTCTGTGTGGTGTGTCATTTTTTTCTAGCTGCTGTCAAGAATTTTTTCTTTGTTTTTGATTTTCAGAAGTTTGATTTGATGTGTAGAGTCATTTTCTTTGAGTTTATCCTCTTTGGAACATGCTGAGCTTCTTGAATCTGTAACTTTTTGACTTCCACCAAATTTGGAATGTTTTCTACAATTGTTTCTTTTCTCTTACCTTCCAAGAGTCCAGTGACTAGTACAATAAATAAAACTATTGGGATTGTCCCACAGGTCTCTGACAGTTCAGTTTTCCTATTGTCAACCTTTTTTTGTCTTTGTTCTTCAGATTGGGTAAGTTTTATTGATCCATTTTTAAGTTCACAGACTAATTTCTCTCATCTCCATTTTCTTATTGGACCCATCCAGTGAATTTTTTATTTTACATATTGTTGAGTTTTAAAATTTACATTTGGATTTTTAAAAAAATAATTTCTCTTTCTCTGCTGAGAACTTCTTTCCATTCAGTTGTCTTTGACTTTACTTGATGGAATACACATGTAGTATTAATAGTTGCTTTAATTTCATTGTTGGAATATTACAACATCTGATTATTTTAGGGTTGGCATCTTTTGATTGTCTTTTCCCTTGAAATCGATCACATTTTTCTTGCTTTTTGTATTGTGAGAATTTTGGATTGTATCTTGGACATTCTGAATGTTATGTTTTATAAACTCTCCTGGACTTATTATGATTCTCTGGAGAATGTTGATTTTGTTCTTATTGTTTCATTTAGGTTCAGATAGCAAATTTGGTTTTGCCTTCTGTGTTTGGTAGTTCAAATCCCAGAGCCTCTGCTATGCTGGTGTGGGTCTGTTTCATACCTGTGTAGCTCTAGACTAAGGCCAAGACTTATGTGGATTTATAGACAGGATTAGGGAATCTCTTTCTGTATCTTCTCTTTCCAGGATTTCCTCCACATTCTCCAGCTTGCAAGAGCCTCTTTTCCCTGTTCTTCTGGCCAGAAAGATAAGAGTTTTAACTTCTGGGTGATTGTGCTGTAGGGCAGTGATTACTTCCTGGCCTTCAGGCAAAGGTGTTAGGGAATACAGAAAAAACAACTATGGTGGGAGATTCACTCTTTTGTGGGTCAGTTTTTCAAGTTTTGACTCCCGTCTACAATCTGTTTTGATTTCTTTTTCAGAATCCTTAAGTAAGTAATTTTTTGTCTTTTTTTTTTTTTTTTTTTGTATTTTGTCCAAAGTGTTTAATTGTAAACAGTGGGGACGATAGCTTATATTTGGGTTTATGCCAACACACTGGAATTAGATCTTCCTTCTTTATCTCTCTTTAAGATTTTTCTCTTTATCTTTGATTTTTAGCTGTTTGATTATATTGTACCTAAATATGTTTTTTGTGTGTGTTTATACTGCTTCTTGTTCATTGAGTTTCTTAGATCTGTGTGATAATAATTTTTATTTAACTTGGCAAATTTTGGCCTTTCTTTCCTTAAATCTTATTTCAGACCCAGTCTCTCTCTTATTTCATTCTGGGAATCCAATTATACACATTAGACACTGTTTGATATCATATGTGTATATGATCATATGTGTATGACGTGTATATATGACCACATAGTAAATAATTTGGGATTAGTGGAACACAGCTCTGCTCTTTTAGCTCAAAAGCAACCACAGACAAATATGTAAATAGATGAGCATGCCTGTGTTCCAGTATAACTTTATTTACAAAAATAGGTGGCAGGCTAGATTTGGCGTGTAGACTAAATAGTTTACTGACCCCTGAGTAGACGACGATAGTTGCTGGAGCTACATTGTGAATTCGGGGATAAAATCAAAGAAGTGCAAGACACAAATATTGGAAATAATTAAAGTGTGGGGAGCTGTATGGATGAGAATGAAGTGGTAGGGGATGAGACTAGAAAGATGTGTTAGGACCAGGTTATTGTGTTCCATGTATTGCTTTATTTGAGAACAATCATAGGTTTTTAAGCAATGTAATGATAGAGTTAAACTTTAAATTTGTGACGATAATCTCTAGTACCATTGTAGAGGATGAATAAAAAGGAACAGATCCCCAAAGCAGGGTTACATTTAAAGAAGCAATTGCAGTAGGTCTGACAAGTAAAAATAAACACAGAGAAAAGGCAATGGGAATAGATGAAGTAGGATAGATTTGAGAGACATTTTGGATTAGAAGGATGAAGAAGGAATGATAGGTATAATAGGTGAGTAGATCTCAAATATAGATAGAATAATGCCTTTCATCTAGATAGGAAGGGAGGACGAGTGGGTAGGTAGATAGTGAGGGACCTCCAACTTTCCTAGGGCAAAGCAGGTGCCATGCCTTGGTGCTGCCTTACCTTGATCCTGCCCGTGGTGATTGGCACACCTTGGGGAAGGAGGACCACCCTGTCAATCTGCAAAAGAATGCAGGGAATTCCCCAGCACACTGGCCAGACAGCCCGGCACAATAGGGTCTTGAACATGACCTACAGTAACCTAAGGCTAATTATCATGTCAATAACTGTCCATCAAAGTGATTCAATGGTGATGTTTGAACCACAAGGAGGGCCCAATCCAGACAATATAAAACAGGACCCCAGACCATAACCAGGGCCTCTTGTTACTACAGGGGGCCCGTTCATTTATCCACTGTGTCCAGTATACCTTTGCTCTTGCTCTGTAAACCTATCTCGCTCTTCCTCAATAAACTTTGTTTCATGCTATCCTTGGTACCTGTGTGTTTGGTCATTCTTCGGCCAAGAACACACCAAGAACTGAGAACAGACTGCCAACCCGACAGAGCTAATTTGTCAAGTCCATCCTTGGTATTCTCTCTAAATTTTCTTCTTTGATTACTTCAAAGTCAGTCTTGTGATTTCAGATATACATTTGACTTCCTGGTCTGTAATTTGTAGGTAAAAATCCCTTCCCTTAAGCTCTAGCAAGTATTTTGAAAAGTCTATTGCTTGTTTTGTCAGTTCTATCTCAGATACATTATGCTCAGTATATGGCTTCTCATTTCATTCATTCATTCCTTGCTATCATTCGCTGTATTCAAAGGCTTCTCACAAATTGCCTGTTTTCCTGTAGGCCACTTAAATAGCAGTCTGAGATTCCGGTCTTGAAGTTGACATTAAGAGATTATAATAAACTAACTCCCACTCATTCCCACCTCCTTTTTCCAGAAAGCAGGGAGAAGGCATATTTCAGTGGGAAGAGTGAGTTATATGGAGAAGGGAGTAGAGTATTTAGAAATTAGTGTTCGAAGGGAAAGAAGAAAGTGGTAGCTTGAGGAAGGAGACACAATTTATCTCTTGGTAAGAGACACTGTAGCAGATGTTCTTAGTGTCCTAGCCATAGATCTTGGCATTCATCTCCATACAGTCTACTGCAAACATCTGTGACTTTCTGCCTGAAAAGAAAAATGCTCAGTTTGTGTGCTGGCCAGTCGAGAAATGCCAGAAAGTTAATGCCTTCAGAAAAGCTTTCAACCAGTGATGGATGGGGAGTTAGTAGATACATACCCTTTTCTTGCCTGCATTTGCAATAACTCTGAGCCGTGTTCTGTATCATCTAGTGGAATTCTCTGCTAGCATCAAGCTCTAGTTGCCTGTCAGGGTAACTGGCTTCACAATGCACTTATTCTTAACTTCCTTCCCTTCCCTATTTCACTTCTGATTTCCTCTGCTAATGTTTTTCCTGGGATCACTTCTCAAAACAACTACTGCACTTGAATTCTTGAATCCAGGTCTGTTTCTGGGGAAACCCAAACCAAGATAGACATTTTATTTTAGCATGGGAATAATAATAAATAAAATTTGTTTAGCATTTAATAAATATCAGAACTCTAAGTGTGTCATTATCCAGTGGGAGAGGTACTATTTTCACCCTGTTTTACAAATGAGAGAACTAAGGCCCAGAGAGGTTAGGTAACTTTCCCAAGATCAAAGAGCTAGTAATTAACAGAGTCTGCATTTAAACCCAGGTCATTTGTCTCTAAATTCTGTACTATAACTTTGTAGGCTGAAGGAGAAGGGCAGGAATAGTTATTAAACAAACAAACACACACACACAAAAAAAAAAAAACAAAAAGAGAAAGATAGAGAGAATGAAGATAATCTATAGAGTAAGGCCCTGGTAGAGATCATTTTGAGATAGGTGGAAGGAAAGTAAAGGGAGTATATTCCTAATGGTGTCCCCATTTTATCAGGTAAATAAGGGGATTAGATCATGGATTTTGAAGTGGCTAGAAAGGTTGTAGATTTTCATGGTAAATGTACCTTTATTTTCAGAGAACAAAGCTGGCTCTAGATCAGCATTCCGATGATGTTCATTAACTTCAATTATTGTTTAGTGTTGTTATAGCTTATTGAAAACAAGGTTTGTAACTTAATAATGTAGAAATTAATGTATAATATGAACAGATAATTCACATTAGAAGTGATAGATGTAGTAAAGATTTAAAGGACAAAAAAAGTAAGAAAAAGGAGCCAGTAAAGAAGAAGATTGAGAAGGAATCATCATCAAAGGTAGAAGGAACACTAAAATAGGGGTCGTTCTGAAGCCCAAGGTGATGGGGGGAGTGTGTAAAAAAGTAGGCAGCGTTTGGCAGTAATCATATACAGGAAATTGTGAAGGCTAGAGAATGAAGATGGGAAGTTGAATTGGCAACTAGAAAGTCTGTAGTATTGAGAAGTCTCATAGACTTGCAGGAGTTTGATAGTAAGGGGTTGAAAGAGTTCAAGACAATGAAGACCTTTTTTTTTTCCTCAAGAAATTTAGTGATAAAGAGGGATAGAGGATTATTTAAACTGTTTTTTTTTTTTTTCAGTTGAAGGACACTAAGGCCTCTAAGATTAGAAACCATAGAAAAAAAGAGAGAGGTTAAAGAGTGAACAAAGAGAGGGTATGATTGGTTGAACAAAATCTTAAGGATGGTGAATGAGATGGGATCTGGTATATGAGAGAAAGGGTATAGTTGGAAAAGGTGAGTGCTATCTCTTGGGATGCGGGAAGGAGTAGAAGGAGGAGGTGTCAGATTTGGATAAGGTTTCAGGGACATACTTTCAGCCTTTTTATGTTTCTGTGTAGAATTCTAGACTTTTTTTTCTGATTTCCTTTTTAGAGCTTGAATTTTCTATTCAGCTGTGTCTAATGTGCTGTAGTCTACTGAGTCTTTAGTTTCAGTTATTATATTTTTCATGTTTAAAAGTTTGGTTTTTTTTTCCAAATGCACTGTGTTCCTCACTCCCTGCAGATGTTCTAAAGATAGTCTTTTATTTCTTAAAATCTCAATTTTAAACATAGTCTTGTTACAGTCCTTCTGAAAATTCCACTATGTGAAGTCTGTCTGGGTGTCTTTCTGTTGTCTATTTCTGCTGTTCTCGTTCATGGTGCCTTGTATCTTTGTGTGCCTAGTTATTTGCTAGCTGTCATTACCCTAGTGGTGGTTCTCTGAGGCCGGGAATGAATAGATTATCTTCAGAAAGTTTTATAGTTGCTTCATGGCTTGAGTTTCCCAAGCCCACCCAGGCTATGTGTACTTAGAGCATGAATCTGCATGAGGCGTGGTGTATAGCCACGACTTTTCAGAGACTGTTTCTCTTCTTGTTTCTCCCCCAACCTCCATTCTTCTACCCTTTTTTTGTTTTTCTTCTGCTGCTCTGCCCACTGCCAAGATAGCTTTATTTATAGTCCTCCCCGCACGTAAAGACTTCCAAATAAGATCAGGAAACTGAAGCTGTATATAAGAAATCTATTTGTATCTCTCTTCTAAATCAACTGGAATTGTTAAAATCTTTTCTTATTGCTAATTGGTAGGCTAGGTTAAGTAAATAAAAGTTTTCTACGTAGTAATCAGACTACTGTTCCTCCCTAATTTATTCAGTGATGTTTGAGCACAATGATGTGAGTATCATTACATTAATTACACAGGAGAATAAGTCTGACTTCCATAGAAAAGTTTCAGTTTACATACAGTGTTTTATAAATTGGTTGATTTTTAAAATTTGGTCTTGTATCCAGAGACCTTGATAATTCAGTTATTGGTTCCTTATTTGTGGTTTATTTAAGGCATTTTATATAAATGTAATTATCTACAAATAAAAATGCTTTACCTTTTAGTTTTCAACCATTATGACTTTTTTTTTTATTTCACTTACCTCCAATATGAGTGTTAAATAGAAGTGATAGTATAAATTCTTGGGTTTTTCCTCATGTTTAGGGAAGTATTTGATTTTTCAACATTAAGTATAATTGAACAAACTGTTATATGTAGAGTTTTTTGTGGATAATTTTATCAGATTAAATAACTTCTGTTTCTAATTTACTGAGGAGTTTTCTCACATCGTTGAGTATTGTAAAATACTGTTTCTGTTTCTGTTGAAATGATTATGTGTTTTGTTTCCTTTGTTCTGTTATTATATTGAATTACGGTGACTTAATTTTGCATTTTATGTATTTATCCTTTTTATATGTTGCTGGACATTGAAATTATTTTTGGGTCAATGGCCTTTTTTTCTCTTAACTTTGTTTATTGAGAGAGAATTCACATGCCATAAAATTCACCCTGTTAAAGTATACAACTCAATGATTTTTAGTATATTCACAGAGTTATACAGCTAGAACATTTTTGTCACCCCAAAAAGAAATCCCATAGCTATTAGTAGTCACTTTCTGTTCTCCTTTCTATCAATCTCTGGCAACTACAAATCTACTTCCTATTTTTATGGATTTGCCTATCTAGACATTTCATACAAATGGAATTACACAATTTGTGACCTTTTTTCCTTTCATTTAGCATAGTGTTTTCAAGGTTCATCCATATTGATGCATGAGTCAATACTTTATTCTTTTTTATGGCTGAATATCGTTCAGCTGAACAATATTATATGGAAGTGCTACATTTTGTTTTTACATTCATCAGTTGAAAATTTGAGTTGTTTCCACCTTTTGCTATGTAGTATTTTTGCTATGTTTGTAGGAAATTTCATTCTGAAATTTTCATATTTTGATATATCCTTTTCATATTTTGGCATCAGAGTTATGGCTGTCTCATAAAATGAGTTGGGAAATGTATCTTCTTTTTATTAAATATATTCTCTGGAAGAGTTAGTCTAAGATGGATAACGTTTAGAAGAACGTACCAGTGAATTTTTTAAGTATTTGGAAGAATTCACCAGCAAAGCCATCTGAGTCTAGTTTTCTTTGTGGATAGATTTTGATTAGGGATTCAGATTTCTTTTTGACAGAGGACTATTCATAAATTGCATTTTTTCTTTATTTAATGTTGAGAAATTATATTTTTCAAAAAATTTATCCATTTTATTTAAGTTGTCAAATTTATGGGCAGCATCTGCAGTGATGTCTCCTTTCTTATTTCTTATATTAGTAGTTGTAATTTCTGCTTTTATTCTTTTCCTGACCAATCTTGCTAGATGTATATTACATTTATTTATTTTGTTTATTTTTAATATTTATTATTTTTAATTGATACATAATTGTACATATTCATGGGGTACAGTGTGATATTTTGATACATGTATACGATGTGTAATGATCAAATCAAGGTAATTAGCATATCTATCACCTCAAACATTTATCGTTTCTTTGTGTTGAGAACATTCAAATCCACTCTTCTAGCTATTTGAAAATATGCAATAAATTGTTGTTTGTTATATTCACTCTATGGTGCTGTTAATGGAAAAAAAAACAAACTCTGTAAAATAATTTTAAAGAGATTTATTCTGAACCAGATTTGAGGATCGTGACCCGGAGCCACGCCCAAGAAGCCTTGAGCAAGTGGACTCGCTGTGGCTTGGTTACAGTTTGGTTTTATACATTTCAGGGAGACAGACAGGGGTTATAGGTAAAGTCCTAAATCAACACGTGGGAGGCATACGTTGGTTTAGCGCGAAAAGGTGGGCCATCTCGAAGGAGGCGGGGCTTACAGATTATTGCTGGGTTTAAAGATTCTTTGACTTGTAATTGGTTAGAGACATGAAGCTTTGTCAAAAGGCTTGGGATGTTTTAACATAAGGAACTTCTTATCAGAGGTAAGCCACCAGACATATATTTGTTGTGTAAATTGAGGACCTGCAAGTTTATCTTGCCTGCTAATGAGTTACAAAGAATATCTCCAAGAAGAGAGGAGGGCATGATGAGGCTTGTCTGACCTCCCTCCTCGAGGCAGGCAATTTAGTTTTAAGATATCCCCTCGGACAGGAGGGAGTCCATTCAGTCAGCTGGTGGGGGTTGGGTGAGTCTTAAGATTTTATTTTAGTTCACAATATTAACATATGGAAAGATGATCATGTGAAGAAGACAGGGACCACTTAAGCTGGTTCTCTAAAAGATGATTAGAATAAGTAGAAAAAAGGAAGGAAGCATTTCAGATGGCGCAGAGATAAAAGGTAGCCATCAATAGGGTACATGCAGCACTTTGTACCAAAGATATCACTGGTAACTTTGTAGCTGGGTACCTACTGACTCCTACTGTTTGCTTCTTTTGGTCATCTATTTGTAATTTCTAGAGATTGTGTTTGCTCCTATTTGGGTCAGTTTCCTACCTCTGGACCATCAGTTATGGCCAAGGATGTGGGACTACACTGTACTAATTTGGCGATACTCTTCAGTAGTCAAGTGGGTAGTTGGAGATGGTGGTGGTAGAAGGGATAAGCTTCCAGAAAAAGGGGATTTCTGCAAACAGTTAAGTGTCCCTTTTCAGTGTGGGGAACCATTCAATCACTCCTTTCTATCTTATATGCTATAGTTGTTCAATATTTAAATTCCATCCTGTTCTTTTCAGTTCCCCAATTAAGCTTTTTATTCTTGTTCTGTACAGTTAATATTTGTTTAGGTTGAACATATGTACCAATTTCTTGCTAGCTTTGGTTCTTCTGGAATCATTTTCCTTCTTTATGAAGTATATCTTTTAGAAATTTCTCAACTAAGGGTCTTTTGTTGGGAAACTATTTTTTATTTACCTGAAATCTGTAGATCTTGTTCTTGAATATTTTAGTTGTGCATGAAAATCTAGATTGACAGTTATTTAATATTTTTTCCCTCAGCATTTTGAAGATATTCCATTCTTTCTTCTGCTATATCATGAGAAATAGGAGGCCATATGGATACTTTATTAATAATGTTTTTATTATAATATTAGAATGTATATAATTGGCTTTTGGATGGAAGTATTCATATTGGTTTTCCTTTTTTCTTACTATTTTACTTTTACACTTCGCTGAACATTTATTGAAAATCTTATGGAGTGTGAGAGTGTCAGTAAAATAAGCCTGTAAGAAATTTGTAATCCAGTTTTAGTTCATTTGTATAATTATTACCAAAATGTCTGACTACCTTCCTACATTAGCACTAAAGATAAACAGATAAATTAGTCATTGTTTTTATAATCATAGAGCTTCATTCTGGTGGGGGGATGGACATATTAGGGTGACCATATAATTTTTTATTCAAACTAGGATACTTCTGGGTATGCAAAGAGACTGTCTTAATAATTATCCTGGGCACATAATGTGCTGATGGTTTCACATGCATATCTCCAAACTCATCAAGTTGTATGTATTAAATATGTATAGCTTTTTTATGCAATCATACCTCAATAAAATGGTTTTAAAAAATTAACTTGGGTTAACAAAAATAGACTTGGATTGTCCTTAGCAAACTGGAATGCATGTTTTACCCTATATATATGTACAAATGACTGTGGACAGTTGAAATATTTACAAAATACCATGGGAATATTTAATATTATAAAATATAAATGTTCTAAAAGTTAGTACTAAATATAAAAATGTAAGTAGTAGCGTAATATTAGAATGCTGGAAGTATATTTAATTAAGCAGTGAGGGCAATGGTACCATTGATCTTACAGGAATGAAGTATACCTAGATGTCAGCCTAGCCTAATGAAAACAAGAAGTAAATAGACAAAAGCCTCTGTTTGGTAAAAATCAAAACAAAACAAAAACTTAATTCCAAATTGGGTAGGTAGAAGACTATGCCCAGAAATAGGGTGCAAAGTGCTCAGAGTGCCAGTGAAGTTAACTGGAAATGGTTTCCTGAATAAGTTAATTTGAGATGCATGTCAGGAGTAAGGATTACTAAAGAGGAGGGGGAGATGGGCATTTGGGGGATGGTCAGAAGTCAAGGCCCAGGAGTGAGATCTAGCAGGTCATTTGGGAAAAGCAGATAGGTCAGATTGACTAAAAGAGATGTGTGCTCTATTTTGTTATGGTTGTAAGGAGAGTCAAATTTGAGATTTATTTACTTAAGGTGTTTGTTAATGGACTACATGCAAAGTACCCTTAGGTGCTGTGGAAGATATAAAAATAGGTAAGCAATGTTTCCTGTCCTCAAGGAGCTCCCTGTATAATTAAGACAGAAAGGTACACAAACAACCTTTTTATGAAACATAGAATGAAGGGGATTACAGGAATTGATTTGATGAGAACTGGCTAGCCTTGGGTATTTTTTTTTTTTTTTTTTTTTGAGACAGAGTCTCACTGTGTTGCCCGGGCTAGAGTGCCGTGGCGTCATCCTAGCTCACAGCAACCTCAAACTCCCGGGCTCAAGCGATCCTCCTGCCTCAGCCTCCCGAGTAGCTGGGACTACAGGCATG
>CAUYRB010031454.1:0-34912 GCA_963574695.1 Propithecus perrieri | reverse complement strand
CTTCATCTCACTTCAATAATATCCTACTCTCAGACCCCTTTTGTAATACAGCAGGGGTGCTGATCACCAAGGCCCTTTTCTTGGCCTGTTATGTGGGCAATTATGTTTATCGGGGTTCCTGTGTATTAGAAAAGGAAGCCTTTCTCACCCCCCACCCCCTACTCCCAATATCTTCCTTTCCCTTCCAGCAGGGAGTGCCCACTCCATAAGACCCTTATGTTTGGACAGTCAAGGTGCACTCACAATTGTAAGTGGCCACGGCCAGGTACCTTGGGCATTAATGTGCTTAACTGCACACGGCTCATCTCACTTCAGTAATATCCTACTCTCAGACCCCATTTGTAGTACAGCAGGGGTGCTGATCACCAAGGCCCTTTTCTTGGCCTGTTATGTGGATGATACTTGTCTGAGTTCCTGTGTACTAGACAGGAAGCCTCCCCTACCCCACCCCACCCCACCCCCAATCTTCCTTTCCCTTCCATCAGGGAGTGCCCACTCCATAAGACCCTTATGTTTGGACAGTCAAGGTGCACTCACAATTGTAAGTGGCCACAGCCATGTACCTTGGGCATTAATGTGCCTAACTGCACACAGCTCATCCCATTGGAGTAAGATCCTACTGTCAGACCCCTTTTGTAGTACAGCAGGGGTGCTGATCACCAAGGCCCTTTTCTTGGCTTGTTTATGTTCCTGTGTTCTAGATAAGGACACTCTCCCTCCTTTCCCTTTGGTTTTAAGCAGGGTATGTCCACTACTTTAAGATCCTTATATTTCTACAAAGTATGTGGTTTTGATGACCACCACCATGTCCCTTGGACATTAATTGTGGTGTGGTTCATCCTGTTTAACCAAAATCCTATCCTCTTGCCCTGCATTTGCAGTTTACCAGAGGTGCTGACGCCTAAATCCCCTTTTCTTGGGCTGTTAATGTGCATAATTGCATTTGCCTGGGATCTTGTGCACTGGACAAGGACATTCCACCTCTGACTGCCTAGCCTGGGTGGGGAATGTGTGGCCTTCTGATTTCAGGATTGTTCTTTTTTAAGCACCAAAGGAGGCAAGAAAAGCTTCATCTTTCTCTGCACCCCTTTTAATAAAAGGGTTTGTTCTGTAAAATTTGGATTCAGTCAAAAGGCTGCCCTTTAGGACCCCAGGACCTTTACATTTGAACAGTTAGTGTGCATAATTGCAGTTGTTCACAACCCTGTAACTTTCAGAACCATGGTACCTCCTTTGCATTACTGCAAGGGATACTGTTTTCCTCCAAGGCCCCTTGTAGTGGACTGTTTTCACACATAATTGAAATTTTCTGTCGTCTTCATCAGTAGACTAAGGTCACACACCCTAGCCTTTCCTTTGCAGTACAGCAGGGTGTGCTGATCAACCAAGGCCCTATTCTTTGGGACTGTTAATATGCGCAATTGTATTAGCTCCTGTTTTGTGCACTAGATAAGGAGCCTGCCTACTTTCTTAACATTTTCAGTAGGTAGTGCCCACTACTCGAGACTCTTTCACCTGGAAAGTTCACGTGAGCAAACACAATTTTCTAAGCATGTCTTACACCAGAACCCTTCCTGTATCCTCCTTGCTTTAGAGCAGGGGATGTTGTTCACCTAGTGCCCCTTTTGGACTTTAATGTGCATTAATGCAATTCCCCATCTCTTCTTTTGGACCAGGATTTTATCTCCTCATAGCCCCTTTGGGTTAGGGGCATGTTAACTATGAATGATTTCTTCTCTTTTGAATATTAATGTGCATAATTATATTTGTCTGTGGACCTGTATAGTACAAAAGGACGCTGTGCTCCTGCCACTGCCTTTTTGATTGCTGCTAAGGAGTGCTAATTATTCATAACCTCAGCTCATGGACAATTAATATGCAACAATGACAGCAAGAGTACTGATCATTGGATAGAGCCCTGGCATCCTCTTTGCGTATATCATGGGTACTGACCAACTAAGGCCTCTTGGACTGGTAATGTGAATATTTGCAACTATACACGCCCCTTTCTGTTAAACTGGGATATTATACCCTCTCACCCCCTTTGCATTACCGCAGGGGCTGCTTCCTACCTAAAACTTCTCCTGGGACTGTTAATAGACACAATGGCAGTTATCAGTGATTTCTTCCTTTCCTAAAACTTTCCTGGGACTATTAATAGGCGCAATGGCAATTATCGATGGTTTTTTTCCTCCCTGGCCTTGTGGAGCAAGCATCCCTCAGCCCCAGTTTCCCGTGGCATAATAAAGTATAAACATTGCAGTGTGCCATGCACTTGTCCATTCAATAACCGCCCATACTCCCACTCCTTTCGCATCACTCCAGTGTATAAAATCCTAGGTAGCCATGGTCTCACCCTTCATACAAGGTCTTCCCTTTCCCTGCCCCTGTCTGCCCTTGGCCCCTTGTTATGGGCTATTAATGCTCACAATCTCAGTTGTCCATGTATCCAGCCATTAGATAAGATTGTGCTCCCTCTCTCCCCACTTCTTCCTGGCCCTGTCCCTTTGGCCTCTTTGCTGGGTAATGTTGACTGAACAAAGCCCTTTTTCTTGGACTTAAAAAGTTAACAATCCCAGACATCATTGGTTTACCCACTTTGTATAGCTGTAATGTCTCAATTGCACTTCCCTTCGTCCCGCCCATTATGAACTCCTCTATTTCCTTTGCACTGCTTCTGAGTAGTGCTGACTACCCAAAGCTCTCTCTGAGTTATTTAATGAACACAATACTAATTGTCCCATTTTTAAGCCCATCAGTCCAATGTCTCCCTACCACTTTGGTGTCTTTGTGCAGTATTGACTATCAAAAGCAGGCCTGAACTAGGTGGATGAACCTTAACTTTTTTGCTTTCATTTGTTAATGATCTCAATTTAAATTATTGTCAGATTCCGGGGACAGGAACTATTCTTGCCCACCTCTGTTACTGCTTTGCTATGCAAAATACTCAAGGCAAGTCAGGCCCAGGAAGCTGGGTTGCTACTCTTTATTTTGTGTTTTTAATATACAGTATGAAATTGTCTCCCCAGCAAGGAAGGTTAGCACTTTTTCTGCATTCTTCCTTCAAGAGGAGATTGCCTGGTTAAAAATCTCTCCTTGTCTCCTTTGTATATTGCTATTGTATAGTGCCAGTTGCTAGGATACAACCAGAAAAGTTGCTGTTGATTTTTTTATCTTTTACGAAAGACATCTAGATTGCAAGGTGGAATTGATAACCTGGTCATTTTTTTTAACCCCCCACATCCATTTATGTTATGTACCTGATGACCAGTGTATCTCATTTACTGAGGGTGGTGGGTCTGTGGGTAGACCACAGTCACTCTTGCTATTTTAATATTATCATAGGAGTTCCAGAATGGAACTCTTCAGACTAGTATCTTTGTTTGGGCTGTACCGCCATTTTAGAAGCAATCCTTGTTTGAGCTTTAACACCATTCACTTTAAGAAAAATGACCTACACTTTCTAATCCTTAAATTTCTTCATCTGGAGCACCAGCCTCTACTTATTTCAAGAAGAATGCTGTAAAAGGATTAAGGGAGAGAATATATGCAGAGGCGCTTTTAAGAAGCATAGGTCACCTTGTTTGATTAATCTATTATATAAAATGAACCATTTAATTATGCTATTAATTTGAAGTAGTTTGAAACACCACCCTGAAGTGAGTACTTATCTGAGAAATGATGAAATCAGTTTGCCCATTTTATAAGAAAAATGACCTAAGATCTAACAATTTATATTTCCACAGTGAGAGATAGCTGCGTAGTAAAAATGAATTAATATCCCAGCCTCTAGTGTACAGGGTGTTTATGGCAAAGGAGCATTTAATATGGAATTGCTGAAGCAAATAACTAGTCAACGCAACAGCAGTTCTTTTTAATCGCTTGAAAGGGATACCATTTCTCTGAGAAGGATGTCAAAAGATTGGCCCAGCTCAGGGTGCAGTTTCCACTACTAGCTCCTTGGACTGCTGTAAGAAGAGTCTCTGGCTCTATAGAATACTGTAAGTACTACTTTGTAGTTATTAAGTAATCTTTTCCCCATTCTGTTTTCTTTCTCTTAAATGCCACCCATAGGAAAGTCAGAGGGTCCAGTAAGTCTCTTTCTCCCTTCCCACCTCATCTGAAATTCACGGGTTCACAAACGGAACTATAGAATTAATACTGTGTACCAAGCCCTATGCTAGGTTACAGTGAAGTGAGGGGTAGGAATGATATCATCCTATATAATTTCACCCCTGAGAAGGTTGTATTGTTGAAGAGATATTATAATATAAGCACACTTAAAATAACCTTAGGAAATGATAATCAGGTGCCGTCTTGTGCTGAATTATAGGTAATAGAGTTTTTAAAAGGGAGCCCACAAGAGTTTGAAACTGATAGGATAAACTTAAAGAAGGAGGTGGGTTTACTTTTTCTCTTTGAGCCAAGATAGATATGGTTAATATTACAACCATATGGGTGGTCCAGTTGTTTTATTTTAATGTCATTTGTTTTTTACCTCTTGTGGCAACATGGAAAGAAGTTAAAGATATAGGTCCTAGCCATTGTGTTTGGCTATGTGCCAAAACTGACAAATAGGTGATTGTTAAATTTCATAAGCTTGTGCTTTTAAGGTTCAAGTTTTGGGGGTACAAATCTGATACTTTGGCTCTTTGCACCATTTTACTATATTTCTGTCCAAGGACAGATGGCCATGGATAATCCAGACCAGAGATACTTTTTTAGTTTGGAATCTTTAGTTTGGAACCAAGAGGGCAGTGGAGAAGTATGAGTTTTAGAAGAAAACCTTGACCTTCCTTGCCTACTTTATGCTGTAGTTTATATGCCCTCTTTCCCTTCATCTTTTTCAATGGTGTTTTTTTCAAAGAAGCTTAGCATCCTTGATGTAAAACGAACACGAAGGTCCAGCTGAAAAAATATTCTTTAACATAAAATTTGAAACTCTTTTTGCTGCATATCTATGCATCCTAGCAGGAGTAACAAGAATCATATAAATGAGCTGGGCTTCTTACTGCCCATTTTAATTCATATCCATATTTCCTTAGAGCTTGTCTCCCCCATCCCCCACCCCCGATGCCTAATGACATTGGCTGACTAGGGGTAATATACATAATGGTACTGAACCTTCTTGAAAACGTGATCTGTGCCACTGTTTCTCAAACTCAAGCAATGTTTCAGGATGAAACACCTTTTAAAGGAACAAAATTTTCTGAGACCCTCAAGAATATGTGTTTTGAGGAACACTGACTTAAGAAAGTTATTTGAAATGTAAACATGTTTTCCAATTTCAAGTTGATCTTTGTCAAAGACATGTTTTATGCAATTCATGTGGAACTTAGGGATCCCTGAGAATATATCCACAAACCCCCAGTGTTCTTATCACCCCAATTTGAGAAACACTGGTCTATGCTTATGAAATCTTCTATTGCTACTAATCAAATTGTTATTCATTCTCAATGTTCAACTATAACTATTATTGGAATTTGTTTTAAAGGGATGAATTTAGAGGCGGTTCCGTACCACGACTCAAGAGGAATGATGGCTTGATTTTAGGTGGATTGGTGCTTCTTAGATAGCATCCAAAGGTGAATCTTGGACTTGGATTTCAATTCATTGCTTGAAAATAATCTCTACCCTTTAGAAAAATCTCAGCAGTTATAAAAGAGGATGCTCTAGAAATGTGGGCATCTTCAAAACTGAGATAATTCTTGTGTTGATTCAATAAATATTTATTATGCCAGGCACTACAAAACTAGATGTAATTTCTGTCAAGGAATTTGCTTTCTTATGGTGGATGCAGAAATGAACAAATCATTATGGTGTTGTGCAGAGCATGTTGAGTACCATAAAAATGTTAGGAAGTTCTGTGGGGCACAGAGGAAGAAGAGTGGCAGAAACACTCTGATTAAGCAAAGTCATGGGGAAAATGCAAGGCGTGACCTTGGTTGGTCAGCTCAGGATGTGAAGCTAATAAGGGCTTACAGACACTACTCCATATATCTTGCTTTTTGCAAGTGCATTTTAATGAACCATATGTTCCCTTAAAACATGGAGTGAATAGCTATTTTTCATGGATTGGGAGTAGGAGTTAGATGTTGGCAAAGTTATGAAAAAGTTCTGAACTGGGAATAAAACTTAGATTTCAGTCTTGACTCTAACTTTAGTTCAAATTGCCATCAATTTGAACTTCAACATCTCAGGACTGCTGATAAATTAAGACAGGGACTTAAATTGAATGCCGCCATCCCTGAAAATGACATTTTGTTGTTTGGAAAAATTTCAAAAGATCAATAAAAGCAAGCACTTAAATTTTTTTTTGGCATTTCTCTAAATGATTATCATGATTTCGGACTTTTATAGAATCTTAATATATAAGATTACAAGAAGTTTTCTGACCCTAGTTTTGTACATCTTTTCTCACACCCCCTTTCAGCTTTCTCTTTCTGTAACTTTTCTACCCATTTCTCTAGCCACCTCCCTAAATTACAAAAGACCATGAAACTGAGGGCTGTTACGATTAAGCATTCCTAATTTCTTTTCAGGGTATTTGGGCCCTGGTTATCAAATGTATGCCTGGATGGGAGTTTGTGTCTTGAAGTAATGAATTAAAAGTTGGTCTGCGGTGACTGCTGGAATATTCTTTTTTTTTTTTTTTTTTTGAGACAGAGTCTTGTTCTGTTGCCCGGCCTAGAGTGCCGTGGCATTAGCCTAGGTCACAGCAACCTCAAACTCCTGGGCTCAAGCGATCCTCCTGCCTCGGCCTCCCAGAGTGCTAGGATTATAGGCGTGAGCCACTGTGCCCGGCCTGGAATATTGTTATATGTGAAAGCATCCTGAAAAAATTCTTCCAGCTTAAACAGAAGGAAACGAAATTAAATCTGAATTAGCTAATGTCTCTTTTGTTCCTCCAAACTTTACAAGCTTGGATGACAAAGAGTACCGATATGTATAGTTAAACAGAGCTAATGCCTTCCTGTGCTTCAGGTCTTGCAGATTGCATTGGAAGGAAACTTGCTATTCCTACTACCATATTTTGGGTTGCAGACAAGTAGCACTTTACAGAGGTGTCCTTCAAAATACAACTCAAGTTGGATCCCCAAGTATTTGACACTTAGCTGGCCTGCTGAATTTAACAAATTAAACTTCAATGGCCATGCACAGTTATATATCAATGTATTGGGCCATTGAGTTGGATATGTTTTTGTGGTGATTTAGGCTTTAATTCATAGCTCTTACTTGGTCTCTCCACATTAGAGCACTGAGATATGGAACATTGGGCTCTTTCTGCATCTTGTACAAATGAGTTTGGTAAAGAACTCTTTACTGTTTTGATGCTTATATTGGAAACAAGCTTTTGATTTTTTTCTTGTTAGGATGAGAAATTGAAACAAAATATAAATTTGACTAGTGCTAGACTTCTTAGATTATGGGTAGAATTAAAGTATTATTTTCTTTAACCACCTAGAATGTTATTCTTTTAGTTTCCCTGGAAATATTTGAGACTATACAGTAAACCTAAGTAATATCTTCTTATTACATAATCTATGTAATCAAATGTTTATAGGAATTTAAAAATTGGGATATGGCTGGGAGATCAGTGTACTTTAACTGGGTCCCATTATAAAATGTCTAGGTTATTTTACCCATAGCTTTGGAAACTGTTGACAGACTATATTTTATAGTGTGGTGTTAGTACGATTGCCATTGTACAGTGTTGGAGTATAATCACTCCGTAATCTATATATTAAAGTTTTCCAGCCTTATAGGTCTCCCTTGACTGAAAACTAGCTACTAACTCACCGACTTCCTTTTAGAACAGATTGACTAGGGCTTTCTAGGAAATCTGTTGATGTGCAAGAAGAACAAAGTTTAATTGCTAAAAACTTTTAAAAAATAACTTTTTGATATTATGGATACCTGGCTATTTGGGCCTTGTATATTTCAACTTCAAAACTGACTACAATGAAATCCATATAAACAGAAAAGAGAGCAGGTCTTTAGATTAGACCGTAAATAATGATGGGGCCTATGGTTACAAAATGTGGAACACAGACTTACCAGTTCTCAGGCTCCATTTTGCTTGCTTTTTAAAAACTGTCTTAGAAGTCTTCAGCACCTAGTTGGGAGATTTTTAAAAAAAAACAACCTTTTAATTTTATACCAGTTTAGAGACGTACAGAACAATTCTGAAGATAGTTATAGAGTTTCTGTGTACTTCACACACAGTTTTCCCTAGTGTTAATATCTTACATTAGTATGGTACATTTGTCACAATTAACAAACCAATATTGATACATTATTTTAAACTAAGGTCCATGTTTTACTCAGATTTCCTCAGTTTTCCCTTAATGCTTTTATGTTACAGGGTCCCATCCAGGATACCGCATTGCTTGTATCCTTAGTAGTACATGTCTCCTTGGGCTCCTCTTGGTTTCTTGGATACTTTTTGTTTTAATGAACTTCACAGTTTTGAGGACTAAGGGTCAGGTATTCTACAGAACGTCTCTCCATTGGGATTTGTCTCATGTTCTTTTCATAATTAGATTGGGTCCATTAGTACTTGGGAGGAAGACCAAAGAGACAGAGTGCCATTCTTATCATTTATCAAGAGTACATGCTATCAAACATGTTGATGTTGTCCTTAATCACCTGTCTGAGGTTACTGTTTGTTAGGTTTCTCTATTGTGAAATTATTCTTTATTTTCCCTTTCCACACTGTGCTCTTTAGAAGTAAGTCACTATGTGCAGGGAATTATCCTCCATCTCTTTGAGGGCAGAGTATCTACATAAATTATTTGGAATTCTTCTTCATAGGAAGTTTATCTTTTCTCCCCAATTTATGTATTTATTCAATCATTTGTTTATATTAGTATGATCTCATGGATATTTTCTACTCTGGGTTATAATCCAGTACTATATATTGTTGTTCAAATTGTTCCGGCTTTGGCCATTGAGAGTTCTTTCAGTTGACTTTGACATAACTCCATCATTGTGAGTTTTTTGTTTGAGCACTTTCTTATTTTTGGCACTGCAATATGCTTCAGGCTCATTTGTTATTTCCTGCCTGATGCTAGAATCAGCTATTTCTCCAAGGAGCCCTGATTCCTTTTATTGGAGAATGATATTAGAAATCAAGATCTGGGTGCTATGTGTGCTCCTTGCTACTAGAGTGTCATTCCTTCAAGACCTTCTCAGTCGACAAGCACAGGGAGATATGTTTGCATTCTAACTTGTGTATATGCACATATCTATAAATATATACATAAAACCATCTGTATCTATATGAAGCTAAATGTGTGTTTATACCTATGTCTCCAACTCTAATCATTGTCACATGAATTATTATAGCCACCTCTCCTTGTTTATCTGTACCTCCCATTCAACAGTGAAAAGCCTGCTTTGGTTGGGAGATTTTTCTGTTAATATTACGTAGGGTAGTGAGTGTTTGACATTTGCTTTTGTGGTTAAGCTTAGAGAGAGTTTAGCTATAGGGTGATTAAAAGTTCCTGAGACTAGAAATGACCCTCTTACCTTAAATGTTTCTGCCAGGTTTGAAACTTAGTATAGGTTCCAGAAACAAACTTAATGTCTTAAGAACCAGAATCTATCCCAATCCACATTTTGTCCTTCATTTTCAGATTAACTTACTCTGATACATCCAGATAAGCTCTTCCTTGGGTATGCATTTCTTTTTTCAGTTTTTTTCTAAGAGCTAAAGGACCCTGAGAACACTTGGGCTGGGAAGGGAGAAGAAAGGCATGTTCTTATGTGGAGTAGGGAAAGTCCATTTAGTGACCTCCAGCTAGTCTTCCAAAGTGCCTATTTAAGACCAAAGAGTAGATAAATGCCTTCCTTGGCAATTGTAACCCAAATACAATTTTCAATCTCTTTATTTTATTCAAGAAAATTGGCGTGCTGGTACAGAAAACGTGTTCTGATTAACATTGCATATGAATTAGTAATTGAAAATAAAATGAAATCGTATTGAACATAATTTTAATATTTTATGTTAGATATTAGTCTGAGACAGTGTTTCTGAAATCTGTGTAATAAGTTTGATAATAGGGAGCTCTTTTCTCAGACTTTTCCCTTCTCCCCAACATTTGATTATGAACATTTGCACAAAAATTGAAAGAATTGTTCCGTGTATACCTACATAACCTGCCACTTAGATTCTGTAATTAATAGTTTGCTATATTTGATTAAGCTTTACCTTTAAAAGAAAAAATTTCTTATGGACCCTTTAGTTTTATGGGAGTATTGTTAAGTGAAAGTATATGAACAAAACAGGAATAAAATCTTGTCTAGATCTATAATACAACTATAAAACATAGCAGATGTACAAATTAGTAGTAAATAAATAGCTACTAAAATGTGAATATGGTACTATTATAGTATTGCTTTTTTTTTTTTTTTTTTTGAGACGGAGTCTCACTCTTTTGCCCAGGCTAGAGTGAGTGCCGTGGCGTCAGCCTAGCTCACAGCAACCTCATACTCCTGGGCCCAAGTGATCCTTCTGCCTCAGCCTCCCGAGTAGCTGGGACTACAGGCATGCGCCACCATGCCCGGCTAATTTTTTCTATATATTTTTAGTTGGCCGATTAATTTCTTTCTAATTTTTTAGCAGAGGCAGGGTCTCGCTCTTGCTCAGGCTGATCTCGAACTCCTGAGCTCAAACAATCCGCCCGCCTCGGCCTCCCAGGGTGCTAGGATTACAGGCGTGAGCCACCACGCCCGGCCAGTATTGCTTTTTTTGAGCATGGCTGTCTATACTGTTATGTGCTGTGTTGACGTACTTAACCAAACTGCTGTTTTTGAACTGCTACAAAATCTTGTTAGAGCACATCATTTGGCACAAAACACGTTTATATACTGTTTGCCTCTGTTCTTTTCTACAAGCTCCAGGCAACAAAACCAGAATATTTGCCACGAATCTCACAGTGCAATCCTCCATTATGAGGTAGTACTGTAGCTGATTCAGACTATCTTTACAGTGAAATGAAAATATGGTAAAAGTTTTGTGGAAAGTTCCCATACTCCTGAGAATCCACACACAGACCCCAGAGTTAAAAGATCTGTAAATTGAGAGAAGACATGGGTTTAAGTATTACTTGGCTACCTACTAGTTATATAACATTGAGGTAGTTTCATTTCTGGGCTCCCAGTTTCCTTAGAGAATGAAAATATTGGATTACATGATTATTTATATCCCTCCTAGCTGCGATGAGATTCTGTGACTTGGCTGGTGCTAGAGTATTCAAACCACATGGCTGGCTATGCCACTTGGTTACTATGTTGAAAATATTTTGATATTTTGTTGGGCTGTCAGATGACAGATTCTTAAAATTCTTCTCAATGAATGTTGAACCCTAGTGAAATGTTTGTATGGTTTTGTACCAGTTCCAGAATGTAACCACTTCTTTGGCTTTAGATTCCCTTTAAGGAAAGAGAATGCTCCTTGAGTATGTCATTACCATAGTAATAGGCAGAGCTAGAGGACTTTGATGCTAAAGCAGCCATACTCTGTAAATATGGTTCAGAAGGTTTGGGAAGACTGGAATGGTTGTTTCCTTTTAGATACCATAAATGAATTTAAGTTAGGACCCATTAATTTAAAATTTCTTAAGGTAAATTCACTTGCACATGGAGTGTTCATTTACTTTCATTAATGGAGTTTCAGGAAGGAACAGAGTAAATATGTATAAACTGCCATGTTTAACCAGAAGCCTGTATTTGAGGGTGAAGTATCTATCTTAGGTTAGATAAGGATGGGGAAGAATATCGCCAGGAGATTTTGAAGCTTATTCTGCTCATATTGAGAATATCACAGAACACCGTTTGGCCTTATTAGACATCTTATCTAGAAAATAGAGCTGAATACGTGATCTTCCATATACTCCTTAGAATGTGATACTGACACAAAGGACCTTATAATATAGTAATCCCTGGTCAGGGATCTGGAAGCCTGTGTTCATTTAAGGTCCCCAGGTTTGCTATACCTGGTGCTTTCCACACCACACCATACCATACAATACAAAGTGCTTTCAAGGCTCCAAACTTGGCTCAGATCCACTTTAGTGAGCTCCTATGCTACAGTAAAGACAGACAGCCAATTATTAAAATGGTTAAGACAATTGCACTTCTAGGCAATAGTAGCAACTGCTTTCCTACCTTGTATCTTGAAGTATTTTAAGCAACAGGATGACCTTTATCAACAAATTTAGTTAGCTCTTCAGGTGGTTATTGGTTTGACCCATCTTTCCATTTAGTTCTTTTACCTTCATTTGCCTAAGTCGTCTGTGATACCAACAGTGCTTTTCATTACATGACCTTAGGGAGACCAAACAGGCTAGAAAGTAGAGACAGAAGACACTGATGTCTAATGCTTCAGCTTATACATTCTAGTTTTTTTCCTTAGGGTTTTTGTAACAGTTTTGATATCCTACTGGTGTTTTGGTAGCCTACTGAACCTTGTCTTTCTTCTCAAGGACATTCTGAACACGTGAAACCTGAGAACTGCAAGCAGCTGTAAGAGGCTCCAAATTCAGCAGATCTTTCCTTTTGAGAATCTGGGACAAGCTCTAGCTAATCTGAGCGGATGGCTTGCAAGCCACCTGGAGAAAAAGGTAGTTTGGGGAACTTATTGTTGTAGGACTTCTGTCTTTGGCTTTAAGGGCTTTGAACTTCCTGCAACTCTCCTTTTAAAAGCAGAGCATAAGCCAGTTTTCATAAGTTTCTACACAATTTATTTTTTGCATATACACATATATTTTAACTTTTCTATAGTGAGTTTGGCTCACTTCATTTATCTCTCAGCTGGGCTTCTGTGAAATCTGTAAGGGCAAGCATACTTGATCCCCATTTCATAAATGAAGAATGAGAGATTCAGAGCAATAAATTACTTCCTTTCCAATCCCATAGCTAGTTTGCAAGAGAAATAGAAGGAATCTACACCTTTTGATGAGTGGGCCTTCAAATTATTCCTGCCTTCCTTTGGCATGCTGATATTAAGTTCTCAGGATTTGTTTATGAATAAGACCAATTTGATCTATGTCCGCTCTGTTTGGGCAGGCCAGATTCCATCATCGGTGCCATTTCCTTGTTTTAAGAAATTGAGGGTTTCTTAATTTGAACAACAATTAAATTGCTAAAAGGTAGAATAGGAGAGCCCCGGGGCCTGTGTGAGCTAGTTTTTGAATCCCTAGCCTTCTGTACCGTGTTTTTCCTTTTGCACAGATTTGATTAGCTGTTGTCATAACTGGGGTGCTATATGCCTTTGACCATTCTTGGTTTCTCTGAATATCCTAGAATTCTGGTGGTGCCCTACTGTACAAGTTGTTCAAGAAATGTTACCATGTGGATTGAGTAGAAAGCGATTCTGTTTACTTTGGCAGTATTCCACCATGGTAATACTTAAAGTACAAATTAAAAGAGGGGAATGCTGCAAAACTCGGTGGCAGACAGGCACTTTGATTGAGATGGATTGCTCAGTTCTTAAAATAGTGCTTTATAAAAGAAGCCAGAGGCAATGTGAAGGAGAATTCTTACAGAATTCATAGGGTCAGACCACACTGGAGCTTTTCTAAGTGGCTTCATGACTTTCCTGGTTAAGAAAGCTTTAGCTTTTCCTTCCATTAGTTTCAACCCCTTGATTTCTTGCCCCCCCCACTATATTTTCTGATGAGAACACAAGAGTGTTAATAATCCACATTCTAGAGGGTTGCTTATTAATAAAGACTAGAGAATAAAATGCAGTGTGGAAATTTTGGTAATTATTCAGCTCTAAAATGCTCTTGGAGATGAGGGGAAGTACACGAAATGGAGCTGGAATGAATAGAAGAAGTCTCATGTTGCTAGACTGGTAGCCAGAATAAAGAGCTCTATAGAGCTGTAAATGTTCGCTCCTCAATCCATACAAAGAAAAGTGTTGAATTCAACCACTAGTTGCCCATTGGGACAGACTTTCCCGGTGTACTCCATTTCAGAAATTTATTTTTCTTTTGTCTCTTTTCCAGATCTTCCTCTGAAGAACAGGCTTGTTGCTTTACAGTGTTAGTGACCCATTCCCTTTGACGATCCCTCGGTGGAGATGGGGCATGAGGATCCTCCAGGGGAAAAGCTCACTACCACTGGGCAACAACCCTAGGTCAGGAGGTTCTACCAAGATACTTTTCTGGGCCCAGATAGGAAGATGAAGTCTTGAAGGCAACCACCACATGTCAAGGTGGGTAAGCTTCCCTAAAAGCATAATAAGTCATTGATCTTATTTTCCAGTATACATTGCATTTAGCTTTCCACTAGAGGTTGTATTCATCATTATCCTGTGTCTGCTTTGGTAAAAACAGCTTCCTAACTAACCTGGGAAGCAACTGGGTGAGAGATTGGTGAAAATGATGATGTGTAGAGAGGGTAGCAGGTTGCATGATTTAAGGTGTTTAGGGTGGGAATGTAGTAAGTGGTAGAGGCCTACAACTAAATCGTTCTTGTTTTTAGGAGAACATGGACAACTGCCACATCAACGACACTGATCTCATGGGCGAATAGTTCTGTTCCATCTTGTCCTCAAAGTCTCCTTGAGGCCTAAAGGAGAACTTTGTCAATCATTTACATATAAGATGCCTTGGGATGTCCATGGGATATAACACACAAGAAGCTGTTTGAGAAGATAAATAAGAGTTGTATCTTTTTATGCTGTGTTTGCTGATTGATGGGCACCTCATAATCACAAATGGAAACCTGACCAAAGTTTTCTGTCATCAGGCAAGATCTGAAGAACCAGGACCCTACATTCTCTAGGTCAGTGATGGAAGAGGCTGATTAGTGGGTGAGGGTTGGCAGATGAAAGTGACCATTCAGTGCAGTAAATTCTGATTGTACAGGCATTGTCCAGCATTCTTCATAATGAGTGGGTGCCTTGTAAATTTCTTTTTTTTTTTTTTTGGCTGGTCAAGTGAAGCAGTGGGAGTGGAGAATACCTGGTAAATTTCATGAGATGTTTTCATGGGTAGAACCCTTGAAATGTTATAATTGATTAGAAAGACCCATAGATTTAGAAATAGAGAAAATTAGTAACAGAACATAATAGAATGCTAAAGTGAGAGTTATCTAGGAAGATTGCTACTCTATGGTTGTGTTTTGGTAGTCCTGAACCAGGAGACTTAAATGAAGCAAATTTGAGGCAGTCCTCTTCTTAGACCTTATTCCCTTTCCCCCTCATATCTATTATTTGTTTTTGGGATCTCAGCTATTAATCATTTAAAGGGACTCCTTCCTAGCTGATTGGCATGTTAAACAGGATTCCAGTCTTCAACTAAAGGTATAAGCCTGTGACTGGTGGTAGCGTCTCCTAGTGAGTCATTAAGTAATATCGGGCAAGACATTTTCCCATTTATGTCATAGTTTCCTATTCTGTTGAATGAGGAATTGTACTCATTTTATCTCTAAAGAACTAAAAGCTTGACTTTATAAGTGTCTAAGCTCTGTAGAAACACTGTCTATATCATTAATTTCAATCTTTTGTAAGTCTAGCACAGTTCTTAATACCTACAGCATTTACATGGTTTCTCTCTTGTTTTTTTTTAGCTCTTGATTGTTCCCTTCATATTTGCCAAATCATTATCCTTCCCAAAAGCAGTGGAGAGAGTTGGGTTTTCAGCAGGAACAAGAAATTTGAACACTCCAAAGGAACTCAGCCTTCCCATCTGAAGATCAACATGTGCCTGGCACTCTAGCACTTTAGAATAGCAGAATGAAGTAAGTTGTTGGTGTTGCAATCCTGTGAGGATTGCTCCAGAACTAATAGCTGTTTTTGGGGAGTTGGTGTTGGATGGCAATGTGGTGGCCTAACATAGAGCAGAGCCAAATGTGTGATTGGAAGATGAGCAGTCTCCCATATTACCAACTGGGTTCACTGAAACAACTCAAAGACATTACAGTCTGCTTACCAGTTGTATCAGAGGAATTTAGCCTCTTTTTGTCTGTCCTGTGTCTTCACTGCATAGGTCCTCTGTCATTCTTAGAGGCTTAAACATTGGGAAGCCTAAAACAGTTTTTGCTTTCTGCAGAAAAGGTGGCCCTTTCTCATCTCCATTTGTGAGAGAATATCTGCAGTTAAGGTTTAGTATAAAAAGAAATTTAGACCCTGAAGCAACCATTATAATTGTGAAGGGTGTGAAAACTAAGTCAGTTTTCTAAAGGAAGGGGGAAAGGAGAAGGTATAAAATGAGGGGATTGACTACGTGCTGTGTAAGGGTCCTTTATGGAAATATTCGCTCATCTGTGACGTCTTATTTGGCTCTTATGGAAATCCTAGTAAATAGGTGGAGCAGAATGTTAAGAGGCACACATTCTGTGTTTAAATCCTCTCTGCTACTCACTGGGTGTGTGACTTTTAGCAGTTTAGAGTCTCCCAGTAGACTTGTCTGTTTGTGAGGGTTAAATGAAATAATGTATGTAAAATGCTTAATATAGGTGCCTGGCACATGGCAAGTAAAAGGTAACCCAAGACATTTCATAAGTTCACTGGATACAATACAAGTGACCACTAACACTATTTGGTAGCAGGCAGAGTTGGCACATTTTGGTTCTATATAAGAAATTCCCTAAGGTAAAAATTTGTTTAAGTAGGAGAGCATTTATGCTGATGGTCGTGGTTGTTTTCATTATTATTGGTAGTAATATAAGTAGTATTGATATAATATTTGCTTATAATAATTATTAATGGCATTTTTTTTTGTTTTCTTTTTGTAACCTTTTTGTGATGGTTTTCATGTCGCTTGTGCCCCTCACTATGTCTTGTTTTTTCTACTTCTTACCCTCTTTTCCTAAATGTTTGCCTTTGCTTATATCTCACTTATAAGTGTGTATTCCTTTGCTTATTTCTTCCTTGAGTGTCTTTGCTCTTTGTTCTCTGTCTACAGTGTCTTACCCATTTCCATGTTTTCTCTTGCTAATTTCTTCTGTGTGTGCCTTTGCCCCATTTTCTCTTTGTTCTCATGAGTGTTCTGTGCCTTCGCTTAGATGTATGTCATTTTTTCATTTTGTTGCTCTGGCTCTTTGCTCTCCTAGATCTCGCTCTTCTTTCACTCTTTCTTCCTTTTGTGTCTCTTCTTTGGGTCACATGCTCTGTGCTTTTTGTGGTTTTCTTGTTCTGCCTGCCTCTCTTCTTTTTCTCTTTGTGAATTCTGATTGTCACTCTTTCCCTTTTTCTTTTGACATTTCACCTTTTTCTGAGTCTGGCCTCCTTTCTTCTGTTTCTACTCCTTATCTCACGTTTCTCTTTTCTAGATTTCCTTTCTGCCTCTCTTGGGCTCTTTTCTCTCCCCCCGGTCCCGTGTGCCTCAGTGTCTCTTTGCTGTTTGTGATTTTCTGTTTCAACATTAATCTCTCTGCATGCTTGTGTTTCTTCTCTGCTTTTTCCCTTTCTACTCACCTTTGAGTATTCCAGCCTCTTCATGAGTCTATGTCTCCCTCTCTTTGATTTTATATAATCCTCTCTCCTTGAATTTCTTTGCATATGTGGGCATGTGTATGTGTGTGCATTGTGTGTGACAAAGGGGCTTTGTAACCCCTTCCCAGTAGGTGCAGAATGTCAGCTCATAATGGACAGATGGCCCACAGTAGAAGACAAATGGTTTGAGACCTGAGGGCTAAGATGGAAAGCCCATGTCCCAAGATAGATGAAAACCTCAGCCCTGAGACCAACAAAAGCCTCAAGAGCCAAGATGTACAGAAGGTGACCTGAGTTGGACAGAAAACCTGAATTGGATAGAAGGCCAGAGACTAGGAGCGGGGCCGAAGGCCTAAGAGCTGGGACAGGACACATGGAAGGCCTGAGAACTGAAACCTATGACATAAGGCCCAAGACCTGAGATAAGCCCAAAGTTGTATTTTGAAGACCTATGACCCAAGGATGGAAGACCTCAGACATAAACAATACCAAGTACTCAAACTTCCCTAGATGGACAGAATGCCCAAGAGAAACATATCTTAAGACTATATCCTGGAAGCTGGAGGTCCATGACCCAGAACCCAGGAAGAATTGAAGCCCCAAGACCAAGGGAAGTCCCAAGATGAGAACCCTAAACCCTGTCTCTTTTCTATTGTTATATCCCCCTTAGACATTTCCAGTTCTCTTATTTCCATTTAAGCCTGTTTCTTTTGAGATGTACTTTTTTGATGTTGCCATTTACCTTAAAGGAACATATCTTTAGATTGATGGTATTATTCCTGGACAAGTCTTGACGAGTTTTTAATTACAGTTTTTAGCTATTCGTTAAGGTGTTAGTGTTTTTTAAACTTCCATTTCTATTCACATCTACTCCACTTATGAGAGACACCAAAATCCAGCCAATATCTAGTCTGGCCTTTGTTATTCCTCTCAGGAGCAAGCATCCATATAGGTGACATTATGTTTCAGTCTTCCCTTTTAACCTCAGAAGCCCTAGGCTGATGAGAAGAGGAAAGCATGAGGCTGTTGGGGAAAAAAAGTGCCAGGCTATCTATAGAAAATGTGAAGAGATACTCCAGGCCAATGAAAAGAATTAGACAAATACACAGATGTGCCAGCGTTCTAAGAAGCACCTGCCAGCAACAGCTTCTTTGAGCGTAGGTGAGCAGGATTCCTGGGGTTTGGGATTTCTAGTGATGGTTACAGAAAGGGTGATTGAGCCTGGGACAAAGTGAGGCCCCAAAGGGACAGCTGAACTCCCTGCTCATAGTAGTGGCCAAATAGTTTGGTGGAGTGTGCCAACCCCTACTCCTGGATTTAATAGACATCTCTAGGCTTAAAGATGAGAGAACTTGGGGCTATGCAGTAGGTTTAATCCTTTCCTTGATTTTCCCTCCTTTATAAGGGAAGTTGATTGAAATGATTGATAATGTGCATGAAAGTACTATAAAACACAAGAGAAAAAAGCAAGGCATGCTCATTAATAGTGTATTGGCAATCATGCACAGCTAACATTTGAAAGTGCAGTGTAAGTTGTAAAGCACTGTGTAAATCAGTAGTCATCACAGTTTTCCTGTAAGGGGTCAGATTGTAAATACTTTAGACTTTGCAGGCCATGTGGTCTCTGTTGCATATTCTTTGTTTAAACAACCTTTTTAAAAGGTAAGAACTATTATAACCTTTTGAGCCAAGTAGATTTGGCCTGCCATTCATAGTTTACCGCCCCCTGATGTAAATGCCAGAGAATATGTCTGAATAATATTATTAATTTCCTTCTCTGTGCCTGTCTCTGTGCTAGGCACTAAGGATGCATTGATTATTTATCACATCCAGGTTTGCTGAAGAAAAATATGTGAAAGTGCCTTGTAAACTCTAAAGCACTTGCACTCTACTGTGCAAGGCACTGTGGATACAAAGAAAGAAGCATGAATAAAAAAGCACTTTGTCAAAAGAATATCTACTATGCAGACATAAGGAATTAAATGTTCAATAAATGAATAATTTATATATCTGAGGCCAATGTGTTTATGCTGCTCTGGTGATTTTGAGTAAAGATGCAGTATTCCAGGTAGCAGAAAAGAAAACACATGGAAACTACTTTTAAACTATAAAGTTACTGCAAACACAAGTCATTAAGCTATTGTGATCACCTATAACGTGCCAGATACCATGCTAGGCACTAGAGATACCAAAGTGTTCTCATAGAACTGAAGATTTCAGAAAAGGAGCACAGATTGAAGTGCTTTGTAAGCCAAAGCGCTATACAAATGCCAATGGGCTACATATTTATGAATGAATGAATATTAACCACCTCTTACCTACCAGATATTGTTTTGGGTATTGTGAAATCCAACGTAAGTTCTCCCAAGTAATTCTCCTGTGTAATAAGAGGAAAGTTTATGTTCTATACTATTTAGATGTAAGGAATGAGATACTGTTTAATTTATCAATCAAGCCCTTACTGGTGAGGTCAAGTTAAATTATTACCAGTATATTTTCCAAGGTAACAGAGGAATAGGCAATGAATGTGAATGTGCTTTCTAAACGATAAAGCACTATGTAAATGTAAGACATTACGTGATTTCTGTATGAGTAAACTTTCTGTAAGATAGGCATTGTCTCTACAAAATTCTTTTTGTACTTGACCCACAATGAGAAAGGCTGGTATAGGCCAGGCGCAGTGGCTCACGCCTGTAATGCTAGCACTCTGAGAGGCTGAGAGGTCAGGAGTTCGAGACCAGCCTGAGCAAGAACGAGATTCCATTTCTACTAAAAATAGTAAAAATTAGCCGGGCATGGTGGCACATGCCTGTAGTCCCAGCCACTAGGGAGGCTGAGGCAGGAGGATTGCTTGAGCCCAGGAGTTTGAGGCTGCTGTGAGGTAGGCTGATGCCACGGCACTCTAGCCCAGGTGACAGAGCGAGACTCTGTCTCAAAAAAAAAAAAAAAAAAGGAGAAGCATAGTGTAAATAGTTATATAAACCAATGGTTTAAATATCTGTTAAATGAACTGATCAATTTCAACTGCCTACTATGTGAACTCACTGTTAAAGGCACTGAAGAGATACACAGATGTATTATATTGTATCGTGCACACAGCTGAGAATAAGGCAATACATATGTTAGCATTTGGTGAACTCTAAAGCGCCATGTAAGTGTAACTATTGATTTTCTCACTTGGTGCTGAGTACTAGTTTCATAAAATTATATCATAGTTATTATACTATGCAAATAAAGTAGAAAAATTTGGGTGAATATTGTTAACTGTTGAATACTCTAAATATAACTAATATAATATGTATGGGATTCAAAGTCTGATGAGTGCGAGAATGGATAGTAATTATCTAATATGTGCCAGTCTCATTGCTAGCCATTGCAAAGATAAACCATTTTTATTGTGTCCTGGGTAGCAGGAGAAAATATGTATAAAATCAGTTTATAATTTGTAAACTGCCGTAATATATAAGCAGTGTTTGTAAACTGCCATAATATATAAGCAGTGTGTGCAGAATGAACATTGATTATTTACTCTTATCCTCAGAGATGGCAACTGAGGGTACAAAAATTGATTATCATTATTACTGAACCTGCAACAGACATCTGTGTGTAAATTTACAGAGCCTTCAGTTCAATAGATAGGAATTAACTATCAGCTTATCGAATGATTACTGATTACTTTCTGTGAGGCTTAGAACTACATGCCCTAGGATATAAAAATAATGTTATCATTATGGGGTGCTCACAGGAGGAAATGAAATAATAGGTATGAGATCCAGACCAAAAGTCACTTAACTACTATTAAGTCAATGTGTCAAATGCTGAGCTAATTTGAGAGAGAAAATACTGTCCAGAAGGATACATCCTCCCTGGCCTGATGGAAGAGATGGAAAATATTTCTAAAAGCAAGATGTTGTGGTCCTCCATCCAGTTTCTTAAATGGTGAATGCTGATGATGGAGGTGAATTAGGCCTGCCTTGGCCTGGCTTAGAGACAGTAAAGGATTAAAAATAAAGAGCTCACATTTGCTTTTTGATTCATTTGCTAAACAAAGCATCTTTTATATGGAATACACCATTCTGGGCTGTAATAATAAGAGGTGAAATGGGCCTGGTCTAAAAGGCACTAAATCACTGATCCAGCTGAAGACAGAAAAACATCTTTGATTTGATTATTGTGTAAATAATATTTCATTGCCTGTCCTCTGCAAGGTACTATGCTTAATGAATTAGTTAACTAGGTCTGGTCCAGAAGACCTATTGACTTGCCTTGGAGATTAAAAAGAAGGAAAAAGGCAAGGTTCTTTCAACATAAAATGGAGACTTTTTTTCTAGTTCCAGAAATCCTCAAAATCACTTGCTCATTGGCCTAGTTTGAAGCCAGAGGACTGCTAAAAGGGCTCAGGGTTTGTCCTTTAATTCATTAATTAAACATCTGCTTTTATTATAGTTAAATGGTTCAAGATGAAGCAACTGGTTTTAAAGGTATTTTATCATTGGCCTGGCTTAGTGTCAGGAATACACTTGAGCAATAAAAAAAGATTCTTTCATATTTATCATTATTTAGTAAAAAATTATTAAATATGAATGAAGTGCTGTTCTTAAGTACTTAAAAGACATAGACCAAAATGCACTTTATCTCATTAGTTTATGGAGGAAACAAGAACAAATTTTATAAGACACTGCATTTCTTTCTTTAGTTGAAAAATCTTCATCAAACAGCTGTGATATGTAAGACACTGAGAAGGTGAGATTAAATAATAGGTCACCTTCTCTTCTGACATGCTTTGTAGAGTGTGAATAAGAGAGGGATTTTTATTGTTTCATTCATATAAATATTGATAAAGATGGCACTAAATGCTAAATGAAATAGATCAGTTCCAAAAGGCATTTAGTGTGACTTGGAGATGCAATAACACAATACATGGAGTAATACTTTCCATCAAACAGAAGTGGCTATTATGCCGAGCCATGGTGTTAAATCTTAAAAAAGAAAAAGTGATCTTGACTGAAAGACATGTGCTTATTAATTGGCTCAGAGACTAGAATATAGGAGGAAGGTTACTGTTCATTCATTGTTTTCATTTATTCAATTCATTCTACAAGTATATTTGGGTGCCTATTGGATATAAGGTCCTTTGGTAGGTTCTCAGTTGACTCAGAGACATGAAAATAAGTGCATTGCTTCCCAGAGAACTTCTAAAACTTTCCTTTTGGCCTGTTTTCTTATAAGGGGTATGGCTTAGTCCCTAAATAACATTGTGTAATTTAATTCCTACTCCATATCTCTTCTACCACTCTGGCCACTACAATAAGCAGGTAGCTAGGTTTTGTAGTATGCTTGCTCCTTAAGTTACAGATACCCTCCTCCTAACAGATAATTCATTTTCCTAGCCCATCTGTCATGAAAAATGGCTGTGACCACTGTTGGGCAGAAGGAGGGATGATGACCAACTAATTAATTCCTAACCCCCAGTCTCATTGGTATCAGCCTTGGGGAACCACCCATACTCAAGCCACAATTGGTTTTGAAATGCATTTAAAAGTTTTATCTATTTTCGATTCTTTCCCCTTTACATGCTGACACATATACACTGCCTAAATAGATCTCTTTCAGAAACAATCCTCAGCACGTAGCAAACTAAGGATGGAGACATGATTTCTCTTGCAGCAGCTTTTCAACTTACACCATCAAAATCTGCTCAAGAAGGGCTTGTTATAGTAGAATAATGTCAGTGGATGAAAACAGCTTAAAATTTTACCATGCTTAAGTTTTAAGAATAAAATAAAAATTGGAAATAATTGGCCAAATTTGAAAGAAAAAATATCCACCTCCCCAAAAAAAAAAAAAAAAGAAAATCCTGTAAATCTAGACTGGATTGGGCTTTGACCTTTTCCATTTTTAAATCACTCACAGAGGGTGGGACAGGAGGAAGAGTGAAGGAAAAGGTCAAACCTGTTTCTAAGGGTGGCCTCCCTTCGTTCTGGGTTGGCCTTAAGAGTATTACTAGCTCCAGGTCAAACTTGGAATTGCTGTTTTTAGTTGAATGCGATTCTAATAACTGATCATTATTGAGATGAGGAGAAAGTCCTTTGTTCTCACTGATTTGTTACATGTTTTTGAGAAATAATTTTGTCTGAATGGTTATCAGCTAAGCCTTGGGTTAGATAGGAATGGGATTCCTTAATTGAATCAATATGACCTCTCTATCATAAGAGAGATATCTGTCTTAAAGCTGAAGTCAAAATTTGCTTTAAAGGAAGAAGACTTTACTGTTTAAAGTATGTAGTTCATACATACTTTCAAAACATCTAAACTGTAGTTTCCATGTCAAGCCAACAATGACATCCATAAGTGGAGTAGGAAATAGATAAATAGCAAAGTATAATACATGGAGGGAGCAAAGCTGAAGATTTGGGGTTGAAATTTTCTGGTTTTCACTGTACATTTTTAATCAGGCATCAGATACATCTGAAATATTAATAATGTTTGGCTTTTAATGTGTGGTATCAGTTGGGCTTAGTAACGCCCTTTTCTTCAGGTGGGGGTGAGGGATACATTACCAGAAAATGGAAAGGAGGAATAACTAAAAAGCCTTCCTTTCACAGTTTCTGGCATCACTACCACTACTGATTAAACAAGAATAAAAGAACATGCTATCATCATCTGCTTTAGTCACATAAATGAAATGGTTTCATCTCTACCCTTCTATCTCAAAGGGAATCTGTGCCAAAATGCTAAGATAAATGAAAGACATTTGTACTTGTGAACTGATGTGAAATGCAGAATCTCTGTTGAGTATTTAGTGTTTTGATGATTGAAAAATTTTGCTAAGTATGAGTGACCACCAAAAAGTAATCTAAAACCGTGTGAATGTCACAACTGAGACAAATTGGGGAGTTTATTGTCTATTGTAAAATAAAATGTACTGTTTTGAAAACTTTGTATTTTGATGTGAGAGTTTCTAATTCACTGACCCTTTCTAAGCACACTAGTTACCTTAATTTTTTTTCTTTTCTTTTTCTGTTCTTTTACTACCTTAATTATCCGGGTTGGTTAACTGATTGGAGGTCTCATTTTTTACAGCTTCAGTTGCTTTGGTCAGGATACTAAGAAGCACAAGACCAATAAAAAATGTGAGAAGCAAAAAACTATTGAGAAACAGGAGTGGGGTAGGAATAGGGCATAAATAAATTATAAGGTTCTGGGAATTAAGAAGCATTCAATAAAAACGTCCAGTCCCTGAGTAGGTGGAGGGATCTTTGGTGTTTCTAGAATTCTGAATGATTAAATACGCAAACTTTGGATTGGTGACTTCATAGGCAGTCACTTCGTAGGCAGTATTTTATAGGCTTCGTTGGAAATTAAACTTAAATTAAAACTATTGTTTCTTGAAGAAAGCCTTAAGCTATTATGGGCCAAATGATTATTCAGTACATGTGCTTTTAAAACTGATGCCTGAAGAACTCTTATGTGTTACAGTTGAATCTTGTCCTTATAAATGAGTAGAGTTTGAGGTGATAAAATTGACCCATATCCTGGGTTGTTGCTTCTGAACTGGGATGGTCCTAGGTGGCCTGTGCTGCTTACTTCCATTTCTCTGCAAGACTAGGTGTGTGGGACAGGGGGAAAGCAGGGGGGGGAAATGGGTGGGGAGGTGGGGGAAATGGGTGGGGAAGTGAGGAAAGACTTCTTCCTGAAGTTATTCTTGGGTTGGGTGTCCTCCCTGCCTCTGTCCATCCCTCTTTTTTTTTTTTTTTTTGAGACAGAGTCTCCCTCTGTTGCCCAGGCTAGAGTGCTGTGGCGTCAGCCTAGCTCACAGCAACCTCAAACTCTGGGGATCAAGCGATCCTCCTGCCTCAGCCTCCCAAGTAGCTGGGACTACAGGCATGCACCACCATGCCCGGCTAATTTTTTTTCTATGTATTTTTAGTTGTCCAGCTAAATTTCTTTCTATTTTTAGTAGAGACGGGGTCTTGCTCTTGTTCAGGCTGGTCTCGAACTCCTGAGCTTGAGCAATCCTCCTGCCTCAGCCTCCCAGAGGGCTAGGATTACAGGCGGGAGCCACCGCGCCCTCCTTGTCCATCCCTCTTGATTCCTTCAGCAGCTCTGATTCCCTCAGGAACTGACTTCAGTCTTTTTGTCATATTTGCTGTGCTTTACTCTTGTGTTTGTGGTACCTTTGGTCCTCAAAATTCTTTTCATTCTCTTGTAATCTTTGAATGGAGAGGGACTGAAAAATACCATGTTTCTTGTTAGTGAGAAAAGGTCAGACAAGACAATTATATAGGGGCAGCAGGAATATTTAGAAAACGTTAAAGCATTTGATAGTATTTTTCAGCTTTTGTATTTTCTATGGGGTGAGGAGGAGGTGATTACTGTGTGCTTGTTGTTACATTTTGTTTTGTGCCAGGCCAAGCCAAATGCACAAAAACCTGTGCCTCCTATCAGTTTACTATTCTGCCCTTGGTCATGAGAAGTTACTTTTCTTCCCTTGTATTTCTTTGGAAAAGGTAGTAATGTTACTGGGGCTAGTAAACTTGGACAAGCGTCTATCATTTCAATTTGAAAGCTAAATAATTTAAATGGGGTCTAAAATTGAGCCAGCCATTCTATTCACTGTGAATGGGTAGGCAGGAAAAGTGTTAAGTTATATGTACAACTTCTAAAAAAGGCAAGGAAAACCAACTGAAGGACCTTGACACCTTTCCTGCAGATTATAGTAAATGGAACACCAAGATAGTTACATAGTAGCTGGGGAACCATTTGAATAGCTTTAACCCCACTTGGCTATATTGTTTTCTCTTGGCTTGGTAAAGGTGAACTTTTTGTGGGGTTCTTACTGCCAGTATTTCCTGGGTTTGCCACAGTCTTTCTCCTAGTATCAGCATTCCCAGTGGTGATCTTCCCTTTTCCTACTCCAGTTTTTCTTCCCTGTGTACTCTCAATCAAAATTGTAACTCCTCTAGAGTGCTAGAGCAAAAAACCAGCATCACTTGAAGGCCTAAGGAAAGGAGATCAAAAGAGAATGTAGAGTAGGGTGGAAAAGAAAGTTGGATTTGAGCAGCCTTGAAGGCAGCTAATTCACTTCTTTGGGAACTCGGTGGTAAGGAAGAAAAGTGATAAACAGGCTTCGTAGGTAGGACAAAAAAACCTGTGTTTCTCTGAAAGAAGAGTATGTAGAAGAATGGCAAAGACAACCTTTTCCTTGCAGGTTTTTTTTTTTTCCTTACTAATGAATGATTCTGAAAGTATTCCCGGAAGGCCAACTACATTATAATGAGAATGGAAGAACAGATGTGGGTTCTGTCTAGGGTGGTGGGCTATTTTGCCCATCTCCCACTCCCAGGAAACATTTGGCAATAGTGCTGGAGGCTAAGTGCCTTTTATTACTATGCTGATAGTCTTATCTGCATAGTGTAGTGGTTTTACTCCCTCCCTACAATTAAATTCCTCTGTATTTTATTTTGTTCTGGTGCATGAGAGTTTTAGCCATGTAATTCTCATTAGAGTAATTAGAATTGTGTATATAAATGCACAAAATTAAAGATGAGGCACCTGAAGCACAGAGAAAATGACCTGCTCAATTTCACAGTACCATATAGCTGAGGTGAACGTAGATCCAAGTGTACTTGATTTCTAAACACATTCTTACTGTATATCATCATAGCCTCTTTTATGAGAAGGGGTCCATTCTCATCAGTAACATGTTCAGATTATGGGTAGTTTACAGCTAGGAATAGCTCCCCCTAATTATAGCTAACCTCCAGCAGACTACGTAATGTCTTTATGCTTATGGGGAAATAAAGTCTTAAGGAATATCCAAAGGGAGGGATTACAGTAATTGTGAGAACAGGCTTGGGCATCATATTGCCTATGCTTACATCTTGCTGTTGCCACTTACTGAATAACAAACTGAACAAGTCACTAAATCCCTTTGCTTGTGTTTCTTTATCAGTAAAATGGGGACGGTTGACAGTATGTTGTGAGGTTTAAATTGGAAAATGCATGTAAACATAATGTTTGCACGTAGCATGCAAATGAATGTTGGACATAATAATTTAACTACATATGGTTGAAATGAATATGACCACCTTTCTGATTCAACATGGCTCTGTAAATAAGCTCTTACGGGTGGTACAATTTTTTATAAATGAATTCCTATTGCAATTGGGGTCAGAAGACATATGAGGTGAGCATTGCACTAAAGAATCAGCCAGAAAATCTGGGAGAAAAGACAGTTTGCTCATGGTCCTAAGGCTGTATTTATGCATGTGGTCATCTTGGACCTATTGGGAAGAACTTGACATTTTTACAGTTGTAACCACATGGTTCCAAGGGGATAGAATTATGGAAAATATATAAGCCTTCTTAACAAGGAAAGGACTTGAAGATTGAGTTATTATTTATAGCTCTTCTTGTGTGAATGATGTTTTATCTCAACTCAAAGCAGATGCAGAGGACTGCCAAGCAAATCCTGTAATAGTGATCAATAGGAAGCCAAATGCAGTGACCCTTAAATCACCGTGAAAGTGAGGCATCTCTAGTTAAGATTAATCTTCTAATCTTGGGACAGGATTGAACCTAGAATTTAAAGTAAATGAATTTTGAGGGATCTCCTTTTGGCATCGATATTAATAAATTTCTAGCCCTGAAGTCACGGACAAAGATAGACCATTAACTTCCTCTATAAGAGGATCATAAGCCTTGGTCTCCCAGAGACTAAATTGGTAGAGGACCCTGCAAATTATGCCTCCAACTCCCACCCAGTGGGGGTGGTTGTGGCTCAAATCTGGTGCCTAAAATGGAGCAATGTGAACTATTTAAAGAATGACAGGAAGACAGTATAACTGCCTCCTATCCCCCTACCCTGGGCTTGTACTTTCTAGCTCAGAGAGAGAATCTGAACCAAGTAAAAACCAGTTTTTCTTCTATTACTACTGACCTGTTGAAACTACAGAGGTATTATCTGTCCCCTCCACTTTTTCACTGTTACTTTTTTTATCATATCCATTTTGCTATTGTTATTTTTCTACTACAAAACAGGATAAGAAAAGATTGGGGGTGGCAAGGGTTGGAGAACTGGGGAGCAGACAGTCTCAAGTAAACCTTTGCTTGTACTTGCTCATGACCAGAGTGCAGTCATTGTGATGCTCCCATCATGAGCTAGAGTATTTCTAGCTGCTACTGCCTAAATAACTGGGGGCCTTGTCTGGCACAGTAACCCAAGGTATTTAGACTGTGAACATAGGAGGATAGCCGAGTCTGCAGTAGTAAGATCATGAAAGAGAGGCAGATTGTTAGAATACCTTGGATGATGCCATCCTATAATGCCAAAGCCGTCTTCTCACTGGAAGCTGTCTTCTCTTTAATCCTGGAATAATCCTTGGAAAAAGCAGGTCTTAGCAGGGAATAAAGTTGTTTTTAAGCCACCACTTTCATCACTAAATAAGTGGTGAAAAGGTATAGAAATAGATTCTAGCTGTCTTCACCACATTAATCTGTTGCCCCCAAAGGGAAGAGAATGAACCAAGAAGAATATAGTTGGCACTGACTAGTATTAGCTCAACCAGATTCCGACAGAAGGGACTTTCTGTAAAATAACTGCACACAACCGGACACACATTTTTGGATTCTAAGACAAGGGTTCTAGCTCTGAGCAGCAGAGGGTTCTTAGCAGGACATGAGGTATGGCACTTACCTGAACAATAGCCAGATGGAAATGACCACTGATTCTTGTAGATGGCAGGTTGGCTTCGGAGAGAATCCAGAATGAACAGTAAATCCCATAATTTTTAGCAGAAAAGAGTCTGCTGGAATTCTTTAAGGTTCACAGAAAATAGCTCAAGTAACAATGGCCCTTTTAGGCACTAGATTGGTTGAAAGGCACAACATTCATTTTAGCTATTCTGGAAAGGTTAAGCAAAAGCCATGGGAAAGTCCCAATCAATCATATCTTTCCTTCCAAATATAGTCTGGAACCAGAAATCCCTTTAATGGCTTCTGTCTCATGTCCTCTCCCTGCATTGCTAAATAAAGAGTGAAATGGCCAGAATCTACTCACAGCCCCTCAATTAAGTAGTGAATGGTAGAGAATGCTTACATCTTACAGGGGCGGGGAGTGGGGGGTGGGGGGATGGGAGGAACGGAATAGCCCATATAGTTCCTTCTATTATGCTAAATCAGGCATTTATCCTTTTCTATGCCATTTTTAATGGAGCCGGGGGCAGTGCTCAGCCCCCTCTTTTAATGCGAATCCCTGCTCAATATCTCCTCTATTAAAATTTCTTTATCTGTCCATCTTTGTAATAAGAAATGCTGGAAGAATGGCCAGTGTTAAAGGAAACAAGCCTGTAAAGGAAGGCACAGAAGATGGCATCAGGCTTAAAATAGCAAGGCACACAAGAGTGTCCCATATCCTAGAGGTCCAAAGCAGATGTTAACTAGTAGAGAACAGAGTGGGCAGATTTAAATTGATAGGCTGATTAGACAGATACAAATGCCATTTAGTTGCTTCTATAACCAATGCCTATATTCTGATCCTTTCTTATCTTAGCGTTTGCAGTTTTTGCCGATCAACTGCTGTCCCTGTCCATTTCCTAAGTAATATCTCTGAAACACCCCAATCTCATTTTTATAGAGCTAGACTTATGTATAATTTCAGCTATCTGGTGCCTGTGTAGTATGATTTCCAAGGTACAAGGCCTTCTTTCCCAAGACTATATTTGCCCTTAGTATTAATAGCTGATGTCTGAAATTCCATTGTCTAGAGATGAATCTTTGATTTTATAATAAAGCAAGGACTACTTTATTTTTGAACCTACACAGAACCTAACAAGAGTGCCTTTCTCATAGTAGATGCTCAACAAAACTGTTGAATTAACTTTTTAAGATTAGATTTAAACTTCAGAGCCCTCTAGAAGAGAAAACATGACCTTCATTCCATATTAAGGCAAGGTCAGATAATACATAACATGCATGGGTGCCACAGTTTCTTTCTTCCAATTCATGGAAGATATCATTAATCAATCGTGGCACTTATTCTTGCCAAGCCTAGTGAGGGAGAAACAACTAGTTGCCCACCAAAATACATTTTCTACTTCTTGCTTGGCATATGGCTGTTCAGTTATACTACCTTTCCTAGCCTCGTTTGCAGTTATGTGTAGACAAATGACTGTTATAATCAATGAAATGTGAGTAGAAGTGATGTGTGCCATTTCCATGCCTGGGTACGACACAGGATATGCTCTCCTCCCTATTCTTTCCTTCTCCCACCAGCTAAAACTCAGACTTAATGGCTACCCAGTTTCAGTCATACAGATGACAGTCACTCCTTTTGAGAGTGCAATGACTTGGAAGAAAATCAAGTCCCTGAATGACTCTTAGAGTTGCCCCTTTGACCTGAACTTTTTACATTGGGACTGTCATGTAAGAAAGAGTTAACTTTTGCTTTAATCCATTGAATTGTTGATTCTATTTCTCACAGTAGCCAATTTTCCCTATAACTAATTCAACTGGATATAGCCCCCCAAAGTCTTCTTTTCACAGCATTTTAGGTAGCTACTACTAATAATTCAGAGTTGGCACGCAAGGTAAAATTTATTTACCATCCTAGCACTAAAGGATAAATCACTGAGAGCAGATTCTATTTTGAAAGCAGATTATGAAAAAGCTGGAGAACAGAAGGCCTTTAGTCTCTGAGAAGGGGTACGACAGAGAAGGGAATAGACATTAAAAGAGGGTGGCACAATACAGACCATCTTTACCTTTTTTATGACTTTCCCTTAGGCCTGCACTATGGTTCACAATACAGGTGTGAAAGATGTGCTCAGAGAATGTAGGGCCTTCAGTTCCAACCATTTGGCCAGAGGGAAAAGAATGTCTTACCCGAAATAGGTTCCCTTGGTGATAAATGCTAGGGAGAGAGAAGATAGACAAGGAAAAGACAAAAGGATCATCCAGAACCAGTTTAGGAAGAAGGGATAGATAGGTCTTACAAACAAGTCAGGGGAGGTCTAAGAGTTTGCTGTGTTAATCTTTTAACATCTTGGGAGAATAAGAATTGGAATTAGTTCATGCATTCCAGTAGTAAATCTATATAAAATGAATGAGGGGACCATATGATAACAAGATAATGGGCTTACAAGAAATGGGCTACACTCTGTTTATCTTGGTTAGTCCCTCTGTGTTTGGTTTTGACAGTGTCCCAGAGTGGATGTTTTGCAGGCTGAGAATAATTTAAGTACCACTTTGTTCTGTGGTGGAGTTAGCTAGAAAACATATGGGTTGAAGGCATATCAGCATGTACCCCACATCTGTGAAAATGGAAAGTAGCAAGTGGTAATCATTCTTGGGCTAGAGGCTCTACTGGGAAATTTGGATAAGGAGGAATGCAAATTTCATACTTTCTACCCACAGACCATTTTACCCTTGGCAGCGATATCTAATACTAAAAACAGCAATTATAGTCATAAGTAATCTTAGGAACTAAAAGTCAACATAAGGATGTGTTTTTGCTAGACTTAACATCCACTGTTTTGGTATGCTGAAAGTCAGCCCCTAATGAGGATACTAGCTATGAGTCTAAAACAGGGATTGGTGGTCACAACTAAATTCCTCATTTATGCTGATGTCTGGCTTCATATCTATAGCCTCTCCAACCAGTGGCAGCATCAACATTCCCACAGTTAGATATTTCTTCTCTAACTTCATTTATCTTTGATTTGAATTTTATTTTTAGCTTTATCACTTTTAGTTTCTTTCTGGAGTTTTCATCTTTGTTGGCCAATTCCCTTTTTCATTATACATTTTTGTTAAATGTCACTTGGGTTTATCACTGGGAAACAAAGAGGCAACAGAAACACATAGTTTGCTCTCTACACATATACGGAATAGACGCTCAGTGACCCATCACCGGAAGGCTGTGAAATAAGTGATGTGATTGGTCATTGCTCATGATGCATATCTGTTATGTACATAGTAATTTATGTACTAAAGACCCACCAGTGAGATTTGTACTTTACTTAATATCACAGTCAATATACCATTGTAACTGAAATTTAAATCTTGTTATTGGTCGACTCGTATTATTTAAACCATGGTAATCACAATTCATGCATTCTGGAACTGTGCAAAGCTAGGGCTACTTGAGTTTTTACTATTTGCTTTGAATATTGACCACTGTACTATGTCTGTGGATACGTACATGTGAAATTGTGTTTTTTAAAACAGTAAGATGTTAACTATAAGCTCTCATGTTTACTGTTTTACAGTAGACATTCTGTAGAATATAATCAAATGTATATTTCAATAGATGGCCCTATTTACAATGCACTAAGTGTCACATACTAAATAGCTGTGGAGTAAACAGAAAAAAGGCTATCTGCCTGTTTCAGGCATGCCATGGCCAGTGTCTGCAAGGGAGAAATCTGTAGTTTTGTATATCCAGAAACCCAGTTATACCAAAACAGTCATTGTTTACCAGACTTTCTGGGATTAATTAATTCTGTTCAAGATGTCAAGAAAGAAATTGCAAAGCTAAATAAAAATTTTGAGTTGATAATCAGAAATACAATCATAAATTGGATGAAAATCGTCATGGTGGATTTCAAGTACATTCTTTCCAAGATAGGAACCTCAACATTACTTTCAATTGATTATTTGGTGGACTTGGACTGGGAACAGAAGTTAGAGGGCTTTACCTTCCAAGAGAAAGTGATTTCATGTTCCAATTGAGTAGGGCCTCTTGCTAGAAAGTATGCCTAATATTTAAAAGCAAATATTCTAGTATATCATGGCCCAATATGGTAGCCACTAGCCCCATATATGGCTTTTGAGTACTTAAAATGTGGCTAGTCCAACTTGAGATGTGTTGTAAATGTAAATACATAATTTATGAAAAGAAAATGTAAAAACCTCATTAATTTTTATCATTATCATATGTTAAAATGATATTATCTGGATATGGTAGTTTTAATAAAATATATTATTAAACTTTTAAAAAGAAAACAAAATAGGAGTTGGAAAACTATGGCTCACCACCTGTTTTTGTTTATTCCACAAGCTAACAATGGTATTGCCATCTGTAAATTCTTCAAAGAAAATTTTAAAAAGAATATTTTATTACATTTGAAGATTATGTGTAATTCAAGTTTCAGTTTCCATAAATGTTTATTGGGTAAATGCCATGTCCATTAGTTTACATATTGTCTATAGCTGCTTTTTTTTTTTTTTGCCAGGTTTACAAGCTTTATTTCAAATTTAAATCATAATCTTTCTGGTTAAAACATGCTGTCTGACATAATCTCATTTACTTCTATATAACTGCCTTATGCTATATTTGAAAGTAGCTTCTGGAATGCAGGGATTATTTGGATTCCTTGGTTCACATGCCCAACTTCCTGCTTTTGTGCTGCAGTGGTACTGCTGAGTAGCTGTGACTGAGAGCATATGGAATGCAAAATCTATACCAATTTTTCTCAACTGGGGGTAATTTTGCCTCCATGGGACATCTGGCAATGTCCAGAATATTTTTTAGTTGTCACAACTGGGAGTGAGATATTACTGGCACCTAGGGAGTAGAAGTCAGGGATGCTGTTAAATATCCTACAGTGACAAGGAAAAGCCCCCACAGCAAGGAATTTTCTGGCCCAAAATGTGAATAGTGCTGAAGTTGAGAAACCCTGGCCTAATGTATTTACTCTGTGGCCCTTTACAGAAAAAAGTTTTCTTACCCTCATCTAAATACAAGTCATTCAGTTTATAGCTATGCCAGCAGAGGCACTGTACTAATTTGCTGACTAATGCTTTTAAGTATATGTTACTTAAAAGAATTTAGCTATATTATATCTAGCAGAGCTCAGGTAAGTGGTCAGATTGTCTGTGTAGGGAAGAAAATATAATTTCTTTTCTTTCCCTCGTTGGTTCTTAGTTGAGATATTCCTGAAAACAAAAGTCAGATTAACGGCCGGGGCGCGGTGGCTCATGTCTGTAATCCTAGCTCTCTGGGAGGCCGAGGCGGGTGGATTGTTTGAGCTCAGGAGTTCGAAACCAGCCTGAGCAAGAGCGAGACCCCGTCTCTACTAAAAATAGAAAGAGATTAATTGGACAACTAAAAATATATAGAAAAAAAAACTAGCCGGGCATGGTGGCGCATGCCTATAGTCCCAGCTACTCGGGAGGCTGAGGCAGGAGGATCCCTTGAGCCCAGGAGTGTGAGGTTGCTGTGAGCTAGGCTGACGCCACGGCACTCTAGCCTGGGCAACAGAGTGAGACTCTGTCTCAAAAAAAAAAAAAAAAAGTCAGATTAACAAGAGAAAAACCAGAAGTTTATTGATGTGAGCTATACCTATACATCATGTGAGCGAGGACTCAGGTCAAAAGTATCTCTCTCTCAAGGCAGTGGATTAGGTACCTTGTTTAAATCATATTTTAACAAAAAGCCATAAATCCTATAGTGACAAGACG
>CAUYRB010031453.1:0-10115 GCA_963574695.1 Propithecus perrieri | reverse complement strand
TCTCTACTAAAAATAGAAATAAATTACTTGGACAACTAAAAATCTATATAGAAAAAATTAGCTGGGCATGGTGGTGCATGTCTGTAGTCCCAGCTATTCAGGAGGCTGAGGCAGGAGGATCGCTTGAGCCCAGGAGTTGGAGGTTGCTGTGAGCTGGGCTGATGCCACGGCACTCTAGCCCAGGAAACGGAGTGTGAAACTGTCTAAAAAAAAAAAAAAAAAAAAACTTAAAAAAAAAAAAATTCGGCAACACATTCATGAAGGGTGGGTGGCACCAGGGCACTGCCATGTTCCAGCTGTCAGTCAGAGCAGGTTGGGATGGGAATTGCAGCCTGGAAGGGGGATAGCAAACTCCGATTTTTAGCCACAGTATACAAACAGTTTTTCCACCTTTCCTTTCTGAAGGCCACTGCAGCTCCCTGAAGCGGTGGTCCTCACGCTTAGCTGAGCAACTAGACACATGCACAATTACTATAGGCGACTGTGCCCCTGGCCAAGCTTCATGCAACAGAGAATTGTGACAGAGGAGGAGGCAACTTAGAGGACCAGGGTGGCCCGAAAGCTTGAGACCCCACGTTGGCCGAGATTAAGTCCTCATTACCAGGTGGAATTCAGGTTTAAAATAAAAACTGAATTCAGTTATTGAAAACTAGAGCAAGTGGCCACTTTCATGATCCTGAGTTCTGGAGTGAGGCTCCTGTCACTTTTCCTGGCCAAGAGCGTTCTCTCCTTTCTCCATTCCCATCACTCATTCTCACTCAACCTCGCTGAGCACCTGCTGTGTGCATGAGCCCAGCTGTGGGCAGGCCATAGGCTCCAGAAGAGGGTGCAGCCATGTGGCTGGCCAGGCTGGGACAAGTGTCAGGAACAGCTGGACTTTGGGCTCCATGCTGCCAGGCTAAGCCGAGGGGGAGGGGAAGCCCACATAGACGCAAGGCATTTCTGGGACTGGGGTTTGGGAGGCCAGTGGGTGTGCCAGGGCACAGGGGCGGTGGGGGGGGGTTGGCTGTGGGATAGTGCCTGAGGCTACCCCAAGATGACCCCATCACCTGACTGGCCAGCTGCTTACCCTTCGGCTCTGGCCTTGGGCAGAGGGTCACTGTCTGCCCTGTGCTGTGGTCAGCTGGCTTCTTTGTTCCCTTTTATGCCCACCCCCTCAGCATCCTACTGTGTTTAATGTGTGTCCTTCATTCGCATGTGTCTAAGCATGACATGCACTATTGCATTTTGGTTTCTTAAAATTATTTCTTTACTAGATTTAAAATGTTTTATTTTATACTTTATTGTGGTAAAATATGCGTGATGTAAAATTTACCATTTTAACCATTTTTAAGTGTACCCTTCTGTGGCTTTAAGTACCTTCACACGGCTGTGCAACCACCACCACCATCCATCTCCAGAACTTTTTCATCTTCCCAAACTGAAACTTTGTATCCTGTTTTTTGTTTTTTTAAGACAAGGTCTTGCTCTACTGCCCAGACTGGAGTGCAATGGTGCAATCATAGCCCACTGCAGCCTTGAACTCCTGGGCTCTAGCAATGCTCCCACTTCAGCCTCCTCAGTAGCTGGGACTACAGGTGGGCACCCTCATGCCCAGCTAATTTTTAAATTTTTTGTAGAGACGGGGTCTCACTGCTGGTCTTGAACCCCTGACCTCAGTTGATCCTCCCTCCTCAGCCTCCCAAAGTGCTGGGAGTATAGGCGTGAGCCACAGTGCTCAGCCAAGAATTTCCTTCCTTATTAAGGCTGAATAATGTTCCCGTGTATGCGTGTACCACATTTTGCTTATCCATTCATCCATTGCAATCACCATTGTTTCTCATTATTAATTGACACAGATAACATTCACCATTGGCCTTGTGCGGTTCCTTACGTTCAGTCAGCACCACAACCTTCAGATTGGCTCCTGTGTCTTTGGGCACATTGGGCCATTGCTTCCAACAGGGCCCTGGCATCCGAGTGTGCCCAGTGCACCTGGCTCACCCCTCCTCCGGCGACAGACAGCCCCTCCCACGTGGATCATTCCCGCTGGAAACATCAGCATGCATACCCCATCTGTCATCATCTTCGTCTCCACGTTTATGTTTTCCACCCTCCCTATTTCCATTTGGTTCTTTTACGGCTCCCTGTTTCTGCTTTATATTATTAATACTGCCCCTTAGCTACGAATATTTATTATACTTATTTAAATTCCAGATGTGACCTGAAAACTCTGCTCCATGGGGTGATTATCATTCAGTGTGCTGTCTTCATGTGAGAGAGGCACACTCTCTTGGACTCGAATTTGCCTTTGGCCTGTGGTGTATGTCCTCCTGGGGGTGTTGGCCGTCCTCTTTGGGGACAGGGAGTGGGATAGTTGCTGGAGCCCAGCCCTGGTCTGGGTGTCTGTGTCCCTCCTGGAGGGTTTGTGAAAGGAAGGGGAAGAGCCCTGCGACCACAAGATGACTGCTGAGCACCCATATTTGCTGTTTCCAGAATTCTCCCTGAACTCACAAGTGTAGGTGGCCCTGGGAGGAGATGGGTTTTTCAGGTCACAGCCCACCAGCCCTGGGAGCAGAGGGGAGAGGCGAGGAGGGTGTCCAAGGAGGGCTGATCTGAGTGTAGCTGGCTTCCATCCACGCACCTAAGAGGTCCTGCCCGCTGAGACCCTTCTTGCCAGTCTGCGAGGGCCACGCCGAGGGTCTGCAGGTGGCTTTCTAGGCGCCACTTGCTGCCTCCGGGAACATCCTAGCGGGTGAGGGAGACGTTCTCATCCATCCTGGAGTTACTGCCTGGGCTTCCCTCTCATGCTGGCCCCACCTATGTCCCAAAGACAGCACCCTGGGCTGTCCCCTCCACTGCCATCTGCTTCCGAGGGGCTGCCTTTCCATGTCACTTAATGGGGGGCTTCTCTCCATTTTTTCTTGCTTCCCATTTAGCACGTTCTTTCCATTTTCACGGTGTTTTCTCCAATCTTGGCTTCGGCTTTAGTGGATAGCTTCCGTTTCTATTTAAACTTTTTAAAAAGCAATTCAAACTCAACACACAAATGAGGAATGTAGCTAAAAACAGGAGATGTGAGGAAGTTTTTTGTTTTTTTTTAAAAAGTCAGAGCAAATATTTTTGGAATTTAATTTTCCTTAGGAAAAAGCGCCTTGCAGACAGAGAGTCTGCATCCTGTGTTTGAGCACCAGTGGCCTCTGGTGTCTTTATTTGTAAACCCAACATGGTGATATATGACTCCGCAAAGCCTCACTTCCCTCCTAGCAAAATTAGAACAAGGGCTCCTCTCTTCCTCCCGCCAGTCCTCCCCCACCCCTTCACGTCTCTCCCCTTTCCTCCCTTTCATCTTCTTGGGGGGTTGTGGGCAAATAAGACAACACCTTATGGGAAACACTTAGAGCTATCAGACAGGGAGCGTCTATAAAGCAAGCCACTGCCACTTAATTGCAAGTGCATTTCGGCTCTGGCATCGTGAAAGCGATGCAGACAGGTGGGAACCGCCGTGCACTCGGAGAGCAGGGACAAAGGAAAGCCTACACACGTTCAGCCTCTGGGACACTGTGCTCCTACTTCATAGATGTTAAAATGGTGACAGAGAGGTAAATCCTCTCTCCAAGTCCTTCCAGCCACCCCAGGATGGCAAACCCATATGGCTGGGAGCCCCATCTTTGCTTGTAACCAGCGCTGTCTGCCTGGCAGCCCACCCCGTTATGGTCCCCAAGCAGTCTGGGGTTGAGGGTGAAGTGTCCACCTGTTTTCACAGGGCAGGTCGGGCTATGGTGCACCTGGTCAGGGCCACGGCCCAGGACCATTTGATTTTCCTTAGTGGAAATTGCAAAACTCCTAAAGGTCCAGCCACAGATTAGTGGTTAAATAAACTATGATATTTCCAGACATGTGTGAACCACGCAGCCCTTCAGAGTGAAGACTGGCGTGGGAAACTATTAATAATACATTTGGGAGAAACAAAGGCTGAAAAACTCATCTTTGGTGATAGAAGTCAGGGTGGGTGTGGGAGTGGGGCTGGGCAAGGGGCGTAGGGAATCCTCTGCCTGTGGGAAATGTCCTCTGTCTTGACCGGTGGGGGTTACACAGGAACACACACTTATCAAACCACTGAGCTGTACACTTGAGACTAGAGCACTGCGCTGTGTCAATGCTGTACCTCAGGGAAAAGTAGGAGGCTCAGGTAGTTGCAAAGCTATATGTATAGTATGAAAATAATTTTAAAAATTTAACATGGCAGATTGCATTTTCTCAAAATGACTACAGCAATATTTTTGCTCCCAAATGCACTTCTAAAATTTTGACACTCCCTGTCTGGAAGTGAAATGTCTCTTCCCTCTCCTTGAACCTGGCAGGCCTTTGTGTCTGTTTTGACTGATAGACGGTGGTGAAAGTGATGCCTGTAACTCCTGAAGTTAGGTCAAGAAAGCCTTTCTCACCTGACTGTCTCATTTCTTGGGACATTGCCCTCGGAACCCAGCCACCATGTTGTGAGGAAGCCCTGGCCACTCGAAGAGGCCCAAACCAGCAGCTGACGGCCGGCACCAGCCACTGACGTGAATGAGTCTTCAGAGGACTCTGAGGCTGTGACTGTTCCAGCTGAAACCTTCCTTAGACATCACAGGGCAGAGACAAGCCACCCCCACTATGCCCTTCCGAATTCCTTCCCTGGCCCACAGAATAATAAATTGTTGTATTATACTGCTCCGTTTGGGGAGTAATTTGTTATGTAGCCAGTTGGAAGCATGTATGTGCACACACAACTGGAAAAAAATTTCTGAATGTCTCAATAGAGGGACTGGAGCTGATATTCATTTGTTTTCCCGTATTTTCTAGTGTTTTTACAATAAGCTGGTACTATGCATGTTATTATGAAAATACAATACAAATGAATTTCTCTACTGGAGACAGGACCGCAGCACAGATTCGAGCATACGGTGCCAGGTCACCTTATGCCCTGATGCCCTCTGGGCACTTGGGCAAGTCCATAGAAGAGTCCAGAAGGGTGGAGTGAGCTCTCACAGAGAGGATGCTGCTGCAGCTCTGCTTCCAGCTGGAGCACAGTCTGCACCTGTGTTTGTTGGACAGCTGGCAGCCTTTGCAGAGGGATTGGGGGTGTATACGTGTGTGCGCATGCAGAGGCTGCAGGGGGCTCCCGTTGGGCCAATAATGCATTCTTGGCTACACTTTTCCTCTCTAAGCACCTTCCAAAAATCAAGTTAATTAAGCGGCCTAGCCTCAAATGCTGCCTCCAAGAACAGTATTAAAATGTTCATATAAATGCCGACATTTTGAGTTTTGGGAATGCAGATCTCCAGGTGATGAGACAGACAGACTTCAACACACAATACAGTGTGCACAACAGTCCCTGGCCGTGGAATAATGGCAGTCCAGGCCAGGGTCTGCCTCGTGGTATCTGAAGAAGCGAGGGGTGGGGGAACCTTGCCACGTTTTCCCCTAAACCAGAGTGGAGTCTCGTACCCTTTCTTATGCCTGTCCCTGCCTCGCACTTCCTGCACGCCCCACAGCACCCCACCATCTGCAGTGTTCGAAGGTCAGACAGCCGCCCAGTAAAGGCTGTTGGCTGAGGGGAGGTCTCTGTTTAGGACCCATGCTTCAGTAGCGTTAGAGGCAGTTGGGCCTTTCCCATCGTCTTTCCATCCTTCTTTGCCCTTCATTATGTACCACGGCTGGGAGTTCCAAAGAATCTGAACCAATCAAGGTGGGTTTGCTTTTCAATCTGAACGCCTGGCGTGGACACGGAGCCTGGAGGCTCACCGCATTGCGGTTTCAGTGCTGGTGTCCGCTGGGGCTCACAGGCGGAGCACAGGGAAAGGCGCTGGGGCTGGGTGGCCATTGGCACGTCCACCCCTGGGCAGGCGCCTCAGGGCGAGAAGCCAGCAGTGCTGTTCACAAGAGGACCCCATGGGGGAGCAGGGGGAGGGCCAGGGTCACAGCTCTCTGGCTAGGAGGACAAGCACTGCTTTAGGGGATAGTCAGGAGCCAGCCCTGGGGATCTGGCCTGGGAAGGGTGGCGTCACAGTCCGATTGTCAGGACTGGTCTGGGGGCAGGAGCACGGGCCCGCGGAGGGGTGAGGGAGTTGGGGATTGGTGTGGGTCGGGGCCGGTGCGGGGTCTGGGGATACAGAGCAGACAGCCCAGGTCTGGGGGTGCGACTCCAGGGGCAGGAACTAGAATGCCAGGGTGGACTCAAGCTGGCCTGGGCTGCCAGGAGAGTGCAAGGAGGTGAAGAGGGCTCCAGGGACAGCTCCCCATGCCCACCTTGCACCCTGGGCACCACAGAAGTCCAGTGCCTACAACACAGCAGAGCTCCCGGGACAGCCTGGGGTCTCTCGGGGATAGACTGGGAGAGGACACAAGGACCAGGCCTCTCTTTGGGGGCGAAGAGCCTTGTGAAGAGGACATGTCCTCTGGCACAGAGAGACCACCAGGGCTCTAGGGGCCTCGAGGCTGGGAGCAGGGCTGGGGTCTCTCCAAGACGAGACCACCCACATGCTCCTGGGCTTTTCCCCAGGAAAGACCCAGGCAGGGTTTTCCATGCCAGCACAGTCACCTGTGGCATCTGGTGTCCCCTCTGGTGGGCATGGCTCAGTACCCTAAGGCTCCTGGTGGGGCTGGCATCTCATTCTTGGAGTCTTTCCTCCCTGTCCAGCACAGATCGGGGACAAGGGGGGCAGGCCAGGCCTCATGCCCCCTCCTCCATCTGGCCTGCCTCACTCTGTCCAGAGCCAGGTGAGCTCCCAGCAGCCACACGGGGAGTCCCCACAGCCCACACCCCCGGGTTAGCGGGGAGAGCCTACCTTTGCAGCCATGAGCCCCTGGACCCTGACCACGGCTGCTGTCCCCACACCCAGCCCAGGCTCCTCATTTTGCCCCTTCCGCTGCCTGAAAGACCCTCCTCCCATGGCCCCCCGGCCCCTATCACACCCCTAGCACCTAAAACCACTGCCCTGGGGTATAGAGAGCAATTCGAGCAAACTCCTGCTTTGGTGGTTGCTGTCTGCAGCCATGAGGGAGGGAGGGGTACAGGGGCTTGAAAGGGGTGCTCCAGGGGCTCCGATCATCACCTGGCCTTGGTCATGCCTATTGTCCGTGCAGGGAGCAGTCTTCCCACTAAATGGGACCCAGGGAATATCTACTTCTGGGGCGTGTCTGGGAGTGTGGAGGTGCTCAGAGGGGGCAGCTCTGGCCTCAGTGTGGACTCCCGTGTGCCGGCCCTGCCTCCAGCCCAGGCCCACCTTGCAGTCTCAGACAGGGCTGTGGCACCTGGGTCCCCACCCAGGGGCCAGTGCCTGCCGGGCCAGTGGAGCTGGGCTCTGGGAGGGCTCTGCCCACAGGGCTGAAGGGTGTGAGGTCGCCCCCACCCTTTCTCCTCCTGCTTCCCTCGCTCTCCTGCCTTTGATATGTTTACCAAGCCAAGTGTTATGTTCCTTATTCTTACCCTAGAAAGTAAAACACAAGCGACAGCTATTAATAGCATTTATTGAGTCCATATCGTGTGCCAGGCCCTTTTCCTGACGACTTGCTCCCCACAACGAGGGCAGTGCTCCCATCATCCTTTCACCGCTGAGGAAGCTGAGGCCCTAGAAAGGTGAGTGACTCCGCCAGCAGATGAGGGAGTGGGACGTGAAGCCAGACAGGCCCGCTCCGCAGCCCACACGCCAAACCAGGACTCCGCGCTGCCTTGAGCTCCGCGCTCAGTATTTCTCATTTTACTCAGAAAGAAGAGGGTCTAGAGGTCATGACAAGTAGCCTTTGTGTTGGCATGGGGTCCTGCGTGGACGTCCCTCCTGGAGGCCCTCAGCAGCTGAGCCAGCAGTGTCCACATTCTACGAGAAGGAGGACAGTAACAATGGCCCGGAGCTCCGAGAGGCCCAGTCCTCGGAAAAGCTTTCGTTCACGGCCCTGGATGGATGGAAACAGCGAGGCTTCACTTCACAGAGTGCCGTGCACATCAGTGCTTGAAGCCAGAGGATCCCCGAGGATGTTCTCAGCACTGAGCTGGCACTGCCCCCCTGCACCCCGCCTGGGCAAGCATGCAGGGCCCCACCGTTCCCTACCCGCCCCACCTCCCCCAGCTCTGCCTGTGCTCCCGATGAGAACGGGTGACAGAGAAGCCTCCGCTGCCTGGCAAGTTAGTGGGAGAAACTTATTGCATAACAGCCCCCAGGGCACTGACACCCTCCAGCCCATCCCTACTTGCACCCACCCACGTGGCTTCAGCCTGTGGCCTCTGTGATGCTCGCCACGTAACGGCCGCCGTGGCCAGAGGCCAGTTCCCCAGTGTCACGGACCCCCCTGCCCACTGAGATCGTCTGGACGGCCAGTTCCGAGCGACCGTATGTGTGGGTGGAAAGGAGTCTGAAGGGAAAGCCAGTCTCCAAATAACAATATGGAAAAAATGTTAAAGAGACGAGCGCTAACATGGGATCGCTGCGAGCCTCGTTCATTAAAATAAGAAGTAAGGAAAATTGGCATGGGAGTCAGGAAAATTACAGGGTATTTCCTGCAAGGACTATATGGGACATCCTTGGAAATTTCTTGAGGCATAATAAGTTTACTGTTCCTCTTCTTAAAAAAAAATCTTGTTGTGACTCACCTGTCCCCCCTCCCTGCAAAAAAAGTGGTTATTTATGGGTGTAAACGATTCCCTGTTTCGAGCAACTTAAGAGAACAAACACGGCTGTGAGAGTCTCCCCTAGCAGGAAAGAATTTGGCACACGGTCAGGATCTGAGGTTTGGGTATTTGCTTGCAGCCATTAATTGCTGTATAAAGCCTTTGAAAAAAGCCCTGTATCTGGGAGTCTCAACTATAAAAGACCATTTAGAACCAGTGGGAAGCTGGTCTTTAAGTTCTTGTCGACAGAGACTCCAGTCTCCAAGCAGGAACTCTCAATTACACATTTACTGGATAAAGATATAGGGGCTACCTGGGGGGTAATTAAATGCGAAAATCCCTCTTTGAACCTACTATTGTGGGATGCCCAAATTTGGCCCCAGAACTGCCGCCTTCGTGACCACAAGGGAGCCCAAAGAGAATTGCCACGGGATTGAGGCGAACAGAAAGGTTTCTTTCTCCCCCTCTTCAACTAAGACTATTTTGACCTACTCTCTTATTTTAAAAATTACTAATTAAATGCCCAAGTGCAGCTGTTTTGGCAAATGCCAAGGGAATTATTTTGAAAGCAAACACCTAAAATAAGCCCGGACACAAACTCACTCTGCTGCAGAAGATGTGGCTGACCTGCCCTTTGCACAAGGGGACAGGGTTTCCGAGACGATGTTTCCCAGCTGGGTTGCTTGGCACAGGCTGTAGTCAGGGTCCAAACAATCCTCTTGCAAAAGCAACAGTCTCCTTTGCCCGCCGTAGTGACGGTTCCTGAAATGGGAAGAAGAGTGGAAACAGCAATGGCTGCCCCCTCGGAGCCTGGTTCATTTCTCTTTTCCACGGGATACTCAGTTTTGACCCTGTTTCTTTCTTTTCTTTTTTTTTTTTATTTCAGCATATTATGGGGGTACAGATGTTTAGATTACGTATGTTGCCCTTGCCCCTCTTCCCCCCCAAGTCTGAGTTTCAAATATGTCCATCCTTCGGGTGGTGCGCATTGCACTCTTTGTGTATGCATATACCCGTCCCCTCCTCCCTCTTCCCCCCACCCCCTCCCCCTGCCCGACATCCACTAGATGTTATTCTTATGTGTGCATTTATGTGTTGATCAGTTAATACCAATATGATGGTGAGTACATGTGGTGCTTGTCTTTCCGTTCTTGGGATACTTCACTTAGTAGAATGCGTTCCAGCTCTATCCAGGAGTATACAAGAGGTGCTATATCACCATTGTTTCTTAAAGCTGAGTAGTACTCCGTGGTATACATATACCACATTTTATTAATCCACTCGTGTATTGATGGACACTTGGGTTGTTTCCACATCTTTGCAATTGTGAATTGTGCTGCTATAAACATTCGGGTACAGGTGTCTTTCTTATAGAGTATCATTTGCTCTTTTGGGTAGATGCCCAGTAATGGGATTGCTGGATCGAATGGTACTTCTACTTGTATCTCTTTAAGGTATCTCCATATTGCTTTCCACAGAGGTTGCACTA
>CAUYRB010031449.1:0-19994 GCA_963574695.1 Propithecus perrieri | reverse complement strand
AAGGACAAGTGGCTGAGGAAAAAGTACATGGGGGTGTGGAGTTTGGGGTTGATCCTGATGATCACCATCATGCCCAGGTTCCCCAGCACAGTGACCGTGTAGATGGTCAGGAACACCAGGAACAGGGGCACCTGGAGGTCCTCATATTCTGAGAAGCCCAAGAGGGTAAAGGTGACTCCAGCTGTGTGATTTTCTTGGTTCCTGGGACAAAATAGGAATGTTGATTGAGAGAAGTGAGAAGAAAAATTTGGAGAAAGTAGATTAAAATGAGGAAATGTTGAGTGGCTTAATGATTATTCATAAAGAGTGCTATGGAAAACACTGAGTTTCAACCACTACATTATTTCCAAAGTTTGAGTTCACTAGTATCACAACTATAAATATGAAATTGGTGTGAATGGAATAATAAAAATTGGGAGTTCAGAGAGCAAAAAAATAAATCAGTTGGCCCTGGTATATTTTAAACAATCAGACTTCGTATCATCAGAGGCAACTGGCTTCATGAATAGGGCCAGACCAGCTTTTTATATGATTCAGAGTTCACTAAAAATGCTTATCTTAAAAGAAATAGTTATCATAAATTTCAACAATTTCTTCCCTTCCTCACCTTTTAAACTTGAAAACTTAGTACTCAAATAAGAAAATCAGAAAATTAATGACTCACTGAGATGGCCATTACTCTTTTACTATCGTTTCTATAGCTAATTTCTAAATTTCCCTTTCCAATGACCTTCCTACACTTACTTGCACATTTCTCTCCAAATATTTTAGATCTATCTTGTAAAAGAATAATGCACTTGATCATCCAGTTACCTACTTAATGAAAATTATAAAAATCTGTTGCCTCTTCTTGATGTATTATAATATCAGGTATTCAGACTGATTTGGAGTGAAAATGTACAATAATAATATATCCAGACCATTTTTATTTTGCTGGAGATATTTCTATGACATTGTGCTCAGGTGGTTAATTTAATCTATGTAGATCTCCCAAATATTAGACACTGCTTTGTGAGAAATTGCCATGGTTTTCATTTGGTTATCGATTATTTTCCATTAAATGGATTTTCATAGACAGTGTACACTATCTTTGCATTGCCTTATTCTCTTAGTTTTATCATCTCTTCCAACAATTTTATCTTCACTTTTGTTATTCTTCATAGCCATGGTTATACTATTAAATATGTTGTTATCAGTAACCATAAACTCTGAAAAATATCAATTTCTTGAAACTTCTGTAAGAATATAATACTTTTTATCATTTACCATTTTATCATTGTTGCTACACAGTAAAATACAATTAACGAGTGCAAATGTTAAACGCTAGGAAATAGTAGGCGTTCAATAACACTTGAGTAAATGAAGGTATATGTGAGTTAATGAACTCCTGGCATATAATATACATGTATGGGGTAAAGTTTTATAATGATAGTAAGGAAGTTAGACTTGTCTATTAAATTAGGACCACACTGTAAACTCACAATACACTGAGACACATCTTTAATTCTATAAAACAAGGAGCTGTAGTCAAACCTCAAGGGACCATAAGCATCCTAAATTACTATAAAATGAGAACAGTTGGGGGGAAAATGATGCATTGTATTACTTTTTTTAATGTTCTGAGTTCCTTCAAAACAACTCAACTGCCCTTTTCCATCATCGTAATCTGGAATCAGATCATGACTGCTTACTCAAAGCCAAAATAGCTCTAGAAATAAAGGAAATATATTTCCACATAGATTCATTAAAAGTCATATGCTTTATCACAAGCTGGAATTAAATGCTCTATATTTTCACGGAGTTATGATGATTTTATCTTCCAACAAGATATACAGCACTTATGTTTCCTACATATATATAAAAAACATATCATATATATACATGTAATTTTTCTTTAATTGCTCATTTAGATTCATTTGATACCTGCAACTTGACCTTCTACTACATTTATTATTAATTGCTAAATGTGTTTTTTTGTTTCATGCAAACTCATTGAGTGAAATTTCCATAACTGAACATACTTTTTCACTTTTTAAGGTCATTCAAAATCTGTGTTTGTTCCCTATGGTTGCTCTAACAAAATCTGAGCAGCCCAGGGTTAAAAGGGAAATCATCACCATCAAAGAAAAATATATTTCATATGAATATGTGTGTGCATATATATATATATATATATATATATTCAGCTTATTCTTATCCATCCATCTTTTCCACTTGTGTAGCTTTTCAACCCACCTCTTACACTTTGTATTCATAGCAATAGACTTTGAACCAAATATCACAATCTCCAATTTAGTCTCAAGAAGTGTCACCCCCATTCACCTGACTGAGAGCTCAAGGTGCTGTGCACATTTTTTCCCTCCTTTCCAGTCATGTCCCCTCTGGCTTTCTCATTGCACATGTGCTATATACTCAGCACTGTAATAAGCATTTTAGAAGCTGTAAAATTATCAAATATAGGCCCTGGCCTCAATTTTTTTTATTTTGAGAATTAACTGAGGACTAATGCATCTAACTGCAAATAATATAATACGACAACTAATTCATATTCCTTTTTTTTTTTTTTTTTTGAGATAGACTCTCGCTCTGTTACTCAGGCTTGAGTGCAGTGGTGGAAATAGCTCACTGTAATCCCAAACTCCTGGACTCCAGCAATCTTCCCGCCTCAGCTTCCAAAGCTGTTAAAACTACAGACGTGTGCCACCACACCCAGTAACTTATTACTTATTAAAGCTAAAGTTTATAGACATAAAAAATGAGGACATTATGATTAAAAATAATGAAAATGTTTGCTGGTAAGGCAGGTCAACTAATAATAATAATTATCGTAAAAGATAATGTATCAAATATTTCTTAGAGGAACTAAATGATTATCATGGCAGTCAGATTTACACATGGGTTTGCCTCCTGCAAAGAATACTGGAACATATTATTTTCCTTCTAAAATGAAATAAAGTAAGAATTAAAGCAACTCACCTAAGTGGAGAGCAATTTGACTTATTCATTTACTGAAGCTTCTTTTCAAAAATTAATATAATCTAGGAAAGTTCCTGTTGAAAATTCAACTTTTTGTTAATATCAAACCTAAAGTGTATTTCAATGAATGTTTTAGGGAAATGACTTTTTCCCCTGATGCTTTCAAAATGAACTCAACAATAACAGAAAGAAAAAGAGACCAAAATGATGAATCCTGGCATTAAACTGTGTCGCACATATATGCCACCAAGCCCTTAGGGATGTTAACTCTAGAAAACATAATTGAAGTATTGCCTTGGAGGCCACAAATCGAGCAATTAGACAAAACAATGGTTCGTGTGATATTTTGATTGCATGTAATTTCTTCTAAAGATTGGGGAATATTAATAATTTCATCACCAATTTTAATTCTATGATCTTCTTTTAAACATGTGGAGCAACAGGTTAATTCATTTTGACTTTAAATACTTATAAAATACAAAAGATGTACAAAAGAAAAAATCAGCTATTGGAAAACATTCAAGAGATAACTATTCTTAATCTTCGTTCTATCTCTGGTTTTCTCACTCCTATGTAGGTACATATGTATCAGTGTATATACAGATAGAAATCTTACACAAGTATCATAGTTATATTGTTTGCTATACTTTCATAATATAACATTGTATTGAGCGCTTCATTTTTATATAATAAATAGCTATTTAACTTCTATAAATAGCTGTTCAAATCTTCTTCAAGTAAATGTGATCTGCAATATTCTTTAATTTATTAGATATGTGTTTCAGTGATTCTCAAAATTTATTGCGAATTTTCTTACAAATATAGATGCAAAAGATCCTTAACAGAATACTAGAAACTAAATTCAATAGAATTTTAAAGGTATTAAATTAAATACCATGCCAAATGAAATTTACTCCTGGAATGCAAGTACAAGAAAACTTATAAAAATCAGTAAGTGTAATAACATACAAGAATCAATCAATGCAATACACCACGTTAACAGTATGAAGGAAAAAGTATCTGATCCTCTCAATTGATGCAGAGAGTTGGACAAAATTCTACACCTTTTCATGATAAAAATATTAGAAAAGAACTGAGAACAGAATAAAACTTCTTCAACATAATAAATGCCATATGTGAAACTCAGACATCTAACGTCGTACTCAGTGAGGAAAGACTGAAAGCTTTTCCCCAAAGATCAAGCACCGAGACAAGGATGTTAACTTTCACCACTTCTATTCGAGATAGTTTTAGCCAGATAAATTAGGCAAGAAAAATTTTCAAAAGGCATCCAAATGTAAAACGACTAAGGAAAACTAGCTCTCTTCACAGATGACATAATCCTATATATAGAAAATTCTAAAAATTCCAAACGTGCACACAAACACACACAAATATAACTCTTGGAACTAATAAACAAATTCAGCAGAGTGGCAGGATACAAATTCAACATACAAAAATCAGTTACACTTTTATACTTCCAATGAAGAACCTGAAAAGAGCATTAAGAAAATAAAGGCAATATAGGTAACCAAAGTATTTGTACCCCCGTAACATTCTGAAATAAAAAAATAAAGTTTAAAAAAGGAAAACAAAAAAGAAAACAAATCAATGAGGTATTGATTCATCACAGCCTGTGTCATCCCTGTCCTTTTCTTTCCTCCCACAGCTGTTTATCCCTAAAAAATCCCCTTCGTGACTCAGATCTGTGTCAAGATCTGAGTCTTGGGAACATAACTGCCACATTTTTAAAAAAATGTAAATTGTGCGAGTGTTGCCAAAAACTTTTACATTTTGTTCAAATTCTTTTTGATTATTTTAATTGAAGTACAACTTAAAAGCAATGAAGTGAACATGAGATTTCAATTCAATAAATTAATGTGAACAAATTATTACACACACCAATAATATCAAAATATTAATTATTACCAAAATATTAACCAGGAGCATACATTATGCCCCTTCCTAGGCAGTAACATTCAAAGCTAACAACTATTCTGACACATTGGTATAAACTATTTTTGCCTTTTATATTAATAAACAATATGATTTATATATTTTGATATTTTCCTTTTCTTGCTTAATATTAAGGCTGTAAAATTCCACGATGTTTTTCTGAGTATTGTTTTTAATTATTTCTATACACTATTCAATTGAATAAATACAAACAAAAGATATTCATTTTTTGATGGACATATGAGTTGTTTTTAGTTTGGGGAAATTAGAAATAGTGTTGTGAGTGTACTTTACCCTATCTTTGGTGCAAATATGCATGTGTTTTATTGAATATACAACAAGGAATAAAATCATGAGCTCATACTTCCAAAGAGTTTTTCAGAGTATTGGTCAACTTTACACTGACCTTGAGCATATATGAAAATTTGTTTAATCTACATTCTTGCCAAGTCTTCACTTTATCAATTAAATTTATTTTTGAAATTTGTTTACTAGATTATTTGTTAATACTTCTTGGGTATTTATTGTACTTCAAGGTTAGTTGATGCCCTTTATGTATAATAATTATACATAAAGAGAGAAGGGGCTAAACTCATCCTTTTTAACTGGAACCTACTGTCTCTATAACTAATCCACTCTTGTAATAATGACATAAATCTATTCATAAGAGCAGAGCCCTCAATACCTAACCACCTCTAAAAGGTCTGACCTCTCAGCAGGGTTGCATTGGGAGTTAAGTTTCTAAAACAAGAATGTCGAGGGACACGTTCAAGCCATTGTCATAAGGTTAAGAAATCATCTACCCTATTCTTGAGGCTTTCCACTGTGTTTTGTAATTCCTTGAATAAATTCTTCATTTCTAGTAGTTCTGTTTGGTTTTTTCCTTAATATTTTAATTTCCTTAGTGAATTTTTCTTCCAAGTCCTGGATTTTTTTTGTGGTTTCTTTGTGTTGGTTATCCATTTTCTCTTACATTAAGATTTCTTACCATCCATATTTGAAATTCTTCTGTTATTTTAGCGTTCTGAATTTGGTCGATGGTCATTGCTTAGAGAATTGGTGTTCCCCTTTGCAGGTGTGCTTTCTGTTTGATTCTTCATACTTCCAGAGTTCTTTTGCTGATTTTTTTTCCCATCTGGAGAAGCTATTGCTTCTTACCTTTAGATTTTCCTTTAGATAATGATAGGCCCAGTTTAGTCTCTGAGCCAGTAGGTGGTGTTTGTGGGTGAGATTCGACCACACCCTCTGTGATGAGTCAGTAGATGCAATAAAAGGGTGTGCACATTGACCTCCCTGTCAGTAGGTGGAGCTTTCTGGGAGGAGCAAGCTGCAGTGTTGTTTTTGGTCCTATAACCAGCTCTTGTTCCTCTGGAGAGGCACTCTAGTGCCTCAGGTGGTAGGTGGTACCCTGGGACTTCCAGATTTGTCCTTACTCTCCACCTCAGTGGGGGCGAGGTGGAGGGAGTGAGGTTGGGCACGGCTGGGTTGGGTGAGCTTGCCCTCAAGCTCCACAACTGTTGTAAGCAGGAGTCAAAGATCTGTTCTCTGCTTCTGGACAAAGCTGCCAGGGAGGGGCTGATATGGCCCACTCAGCCAAAAAGTTTGCATGTGGAGATGGGGCTGTCTGAGACCTGCAGTCTGGAGCAGGCCTCGCTCCTTTCTACCCTCCCCTATTCTGAGGTTTCCCCAGGGCCTCTGCCAGCAGGTAGGACCTCAAGCCAGGAGATCTCCCCTGTGATGCGAGCTGGGAGGTTCCCTGCCCAGGATCTCAGCCTGAGCTGGGAGCGTGGCCCTCCTATGAGAGGAGGGTTGCCCCTCGAGCATGCTGCAGTTAGGACCCACTGATCTGCCCCTGAAGGTGCACACACCTCAGTAGACTAGTTCATAAATATCCCTTCTGTGCCCCTGGGCTATGCAATCGAGACCTCAGTGTATGGGATCTGGCCTGCAGGTCTGTCCCCCAGGCCCTGGAGATCAATCCCTGATCCTGCCAGGAAGAAAAGTGCTGGTCTCAAGTCACCCATGGGGTGCCCAAGCTGGATCAATGTCTTTCCATCTCGGGATTTGTCCTCTCCTGGAGTCACCCAGCAAGCAGCACTTGGGAGGGTCAGCAGGTAGGGAGCTCACAGTCCGAGTAACCCCCCAGTCCGCTGCAGAGCCCAGAAATGAAAGGGTCCATTCCCTGCAGATGCCTCTGGTTGGTGGCTAAATCGTCCCTCTCGGCAGCCATAAGTAGAGGAGGGGAAGGGGAGAATTAAGCAATATGGCCCCTGCTGATCGGCTTGGGTCTGTGGGGCAGGAGGTTTCCCTGAGGGAGCTGGGAGCCTGGTGCCCTGTCCGCAAGAGGCTCACGGCTCAATGGCAGCAGCAGTCTCTGGTCTGGTGTTGGCAGGTCTCTCTAGCAGCTCAGGGGCTCACCAGGAGTCCAATATGCAAGGGAGGAGAAATCTAACCACTCCCCCTACCCTTCTTGCTGGTCTCCAAGCCTCTCAGGGTTTAGACCCTGATGACGCCTTTCTCTTTCCAGTTCTGCTCTGCAACTTCTTCCTGTGGAGTCTCCTGTAGTTTCAGACACCCTTCCTTCCCACCCTCATCTGATCTATGTTTGCCTGTTTGTTTTTTTCACTTTTATATAAAATGTATCTTTCTTGCAGAGACACTCTGGCTGGCCGTTTTTCTCATCTACCGTCTTCCAACCTGCTATCCTACTTGATTTTATTTTTCTATTTTTAGTACAATATTTGCTTCTGTGAGTTGATAACAAACATATGATTCAGTTAACTTTGTGAGCACCAAGAATCTAAAAATAAAAGTAATACAGCGTGATAACATTCATGTATTTTGATGACATTTAAAAGGAAAATAAAGGAGGTTGTGAAATGTATACTGCAGATCTCAAATCACTAAGGGCTTTACTGGACTTTGACTGTCTTGGAGCCAGAAATACTGCAAAACTATGATTTGGAGGATACATGGAGAATAAAGACACACTTTATGTTAATATGTCTTTTTAATATAAAGGAAATAACATTAATTTGAGGAGAGCTAGTTTATACAAAGTAACTCTTGTCCATTGTTGGTATCAATTTTTAGTGTAAGATTAATAAGAATTATTACATAGTTTAAACCTCAAATTTTGTGATTTATATAATGACCTTAATTTCATATCACAGGTTTTTATGGGAGTGATCTAAACTTTGATTCACTGGCAGTAGCAATGTATAGTATTTTTTCAGCCTGGGTAGAGAAATGCTATGGCCCGAAACAAATTAGCACAGTTTGCTTAAAATAGCCGCCTAAATGATGAGAAATAAGTTGGATTACAAAACCCTACTTTGATAGTTTAGCATGTCAATTCGTTAAGTAAGAATTTGAACCATATCATATAGTCATGGGATAAAAAACGACACATGAATGTCAAGCCAAATGTCTAGTAATAGGGCCAACCTCAATGCCTGGCTCTGCTGTTGATCCTGGAGGTGGTGTATGTACCTTTTTGACAATAATTCAGTTTCTACAAGTATGAGATAATAGCTGTATATTTAATAAGGCTTTATTGAATACCAGTTTTGAGTTAGATAACTTATATAGGGATGAGACAACATATTTTGAAATCATTACAAAACCAGGACTATATAATTTTAGTGCACTGGTGTTTGTTATTCAACTTTGTGGTTCAGAATGCATCTGTATGTCATGAAAAATCCTAGTGGCGATATGGTACAATGAAGGTCAGATGGATGAGTGGACTACAGTGTTCACAATCATTATCTAGTGTTGAGGGAGCCTCGTTGCTTTGGAACTGGGGGTCAGTGGAAGAGGACTGCCATTAGAATGACAGAGATCTGGCTATTAAAGCCTATAAAGTTTAATTCTTCTTTATCCTTCTTGCAAACCTAGTTTCCTCTACTCTTACTTTATTTCTAACCCTTTAAGCTCTTATATAACTAGGCAATATGACATATTGTTAAAGAGTGAAATCTCTGCAGTTCATATCCTGGCTCCTTTATGAGTAGCTTTGTGACCTTTGCAGTCACATACTTCACCAAACCTTAGTTTCTCATTTCTAAAATAATACCTAACTCAGAAGTTGTAATAAATATGTGAAATACATGGTATAGTGCCTGGGCACATATTAATGTTAACTAGCGATGATGTCGATATTGTCAGTCCACTTAAAGAATATTGGCAAAATGACCTCAATAGTACTGATCTAGAGAAGTGGTTCCCGAACCAAAGACAACATCAGAATCACCTGGAAGGCTTAAAATAGGCAAATAGATACATAGATTCTTTCTATGAATACTAGAGCTGAATTTGGGTCAGGTAATCCCATCTGGCAACAGTTTTCCTCTCCAGCAGATGTTTTGCCTTATACGGTAACTTCTTTAGAAATCAGAGTTAATAGTACAGAATTGCCTTGCATTTCTCTTCATAGTGGAAAACTTATTTTGGTAGGTATGAAAAAAGAAGAAAAGCAGCTATTGAGAAGATGAAATTTATCTGTTTTAAGTTGCCTATAATGTATATTAGATAGTTTTAAGGTGAGAGAGAAACAGAGACAGAAACAGACGATGGCACTGTTTTAAAGTATCCTTTGAAGACTTAATTGCATGTTTTCTACCTTAGCAAAAACTGAACCTATTTATCTGGATAAGCTCTTCAAGCCTGTAGTTATTGAAAAAGTTCTCTGTCCTCTCTCTCCCTTCTTAGCTGAGAGCAATGTGCACATTATTTGCTTACTTGGGTGCTGTTCTGTGAGTTCGTGTATTTAAAGCTTGCGAGGGAGCCAAGCCACGGGATCTGGCTGGCTTTCAGTTGCTAAACAGGGGGCATGTAACTTGCCATTGGTCCCCAACTGAGAGAACTGTGGATGTAATTTCTTTTTGGTAAACATCCATTCTGAAGGGAATTTATCTCTTCTATCCATTTGTTTTCCTTTGGGTGTTTTTCTTTTGTTGCATGATCCTCACTTTGTTGGACATTAGTACTTCTGTAGTGTTACTTATCCTCTCAAAACAATGAAAAATTACTTCTGCAAAGCTGTTTAAGTCAGAGGATGTAAAATGAACCCCAGCCAAACCAGCGGTTACCATCCATCAGAGGTAGGAAGAGCGACTTCTAATACCAGTCGGACAGCTAATAGCCATGCCGTGACTGAGCTGGGCAGCAGAGCCACGGTGCTGGACTTGCAACCGTGTCAAGGCATGTGGTCCAGCCTTTTTTGTGGTTTGGCTCTGAGTTAGATTGTTTCATGTGGTTGGTTTCAGGAAGGCTAAGAAGATCTATTCTTGCTCTTTGGTTTCATCGACATTCTTTGTTGCTGTCATTGTTGTTATCCCTGCCACCATCACTGCCACCACTAATGTGCTGAATAGTCACACTGTGTGCCATGAACTGGGCTAAACTTTATTTTCTTGTTTTCATAACATCAACTTCATCTGGTAGGAACTCCTGTTTCTCACATTTTGTAGACAAGAAACTGAGGCTTAGAGAAGATACCAGCTGTGAGGCTTTGGATAGGTCATAGTGGCAGAGCTAAGGCTGAAACCAAGGCTTAGACTCCAAAGAGCATGTTCTTACCCTCTATGCTGTATTACTGTCCCCTAAATAAGCTGATTGTTGGACAGCATTCACTTTAGGAACTCACTACTTTTAAATGTTCCATACCTAAAAATTTGGAATGGTATTTCTGCAGTTCTATTACTCTTATATAATCTAAGTATCTTTATTGAAGGCGATCAAAAGGTTAGGCTAGAAGCACAGTGTTGAAGAAATCTTTACAGTGTAATTTGGAATACTTTGGCAATACTAGATTTTTGGGATCTTGTTTAAAATAAATATGACATTTCAAAAGAAAAATAGGCAGTATATGTTTATATAGAGCTAATTATTTATGCAAACTTTGTCAACTAAGCAGTACATCTGTTAACTATATACTTTAAAAAGGGTAAAGGATGACCTAAAAAGATTTAAAGAACGTAAAGATTACATAGAACCTGGTGGTCAACTATTTTTCTTTCTCTGAGAAACTGTACTTAAGTAACCACAGAAGGGGGTTTGAAGTTGAAATAGTCAGGAGCTCGTTGGTACTTAAGGTTATTAAGAATGCTCAAGTATTCCCCTGGGTCTCTAAAATGCTTTTTCCAGGATGAATGGATGTAGACACATTTTAAGGCAGATATATAGAGTAGATGAACCCTCAAGGCCCTGAACTACACTGATTTTTTTGGGGATCCATATTTAACATATCTGATTAGTCAAGATTTTTAGAATTTGCCGTTTGCCATTGGTGTAAACAAAACAGAATTGGACTTGTGAGTTGTCCTCCACCATTTAAACTTTAGTTGCACATTCATAATACAAAGTATTTGAATATAGGATTAATGATCATTGGCTTCTGGTTTAGAATGGTATCTGGATGGATTTTGCCTTGCCACCACCCTTCCTGACTCCTCCCTAAAATACTTATAAGGATGGAATGGGTAACATTGTAAACTAAAACCAACAGTCAGTCTGTTGTCAGAATCTAGAAGGGGGAGGTCCAACAACTAAATACTGAGAAGACTGAATTGAAAAACATGAGTGGGGGGTTATTTATGCTATACTGCTGATGACTGTGCCCACATGAGAGCTAGAAAATGGCTTCCCTCACTCTCATCCAGCTGGCCCCTGGGTTAAAAATAAAAACTCTGAAACAATTAGAAAACTGAACAGGTATCCTTTTGTTACATAGCCTCTGCTTTATAACAACAGAATGATAATTATAACTAATAGAGAATATTTATGATATTCCAGACATTGTATCAAGTATATTGACTCATTAAATTACTGCAATAATAATTGTATAGGGTAGGTACTATTATTATTTCTGATTTCCACATGAGCGAATAGGGGTGCAAGAATGATTAATATTAGCTGTGTGTGTTGAGTTAGTTTAGAAAATGGAGCCAGGATTTGAATCCACAGAGTCTGGCTTCAGAGCCAGTGCTCCTAATGACAGGGATAAACTGTGAAGCCAGTTTCCTCTTTATTCTTTCTTTCTCTCTAAAGCCTATTGGTATTGCTCTTTGTACAAACATTTACCAACTCCCAGAAAACAAACACGTAGGTGGCAGTGGCACATTGTGTCCTGGAAATTGTGGTTCCCTTGAGTAATGTAAGTCAGGGAGATGATGGAAAGAACCATGACGGAAGTGGTGTGCATGTTAAGGATTGTAATTTATTTCCCTTCAGTGTGTTAGAGATCCAGATATTAGCTAAGAGAAAATTTACCTAAACATGGGATTAGGTTGGACAATGAGCAAATCAAGTGCTTTGGATAAAAATGGAATTTAATCAACAACCAGAAGAGCAGAGAGAGGGGGAAGTCCCCACAATTCATCTGTTGGATATGAGCAGAGCTTTTCTTTGTTGCAGAAGAGAAAAAAATGAACTTATTGTAGAATAAGAGGGAATGCATTCTGGAATTTAGCAAAGTTCAGACTTCTGATATTGTTTTATATATATATATATATATATATATATATATATATGAACTGAATAAAAAAATTAGGGAAAAATTTGTCCCCAGCAGAATGCAGAGAAGACATATTATTCATAAAATAGGTTAGAAAGCAATGGTGAATAGGCTGAGATAAAGGGGACAACATCGTCAAATTAAAAGAAAAGTCAGGTGCGGTAAAGAATTGAAGGGAACTTAAACACAGTGTAGCCAAATTAAAATTTAGAGAGTGTCAAGTACAGAATTGATCATTTGAAAAATAGGGCAATAATGATATGGAGGAAAAACTCGGGCAACTCCCATAGAATTTTAGAAGATAAAGACATAGTCATGAAAATAATGATGAAAAAGAGGATAGATATTAACAACAACAAACTTGAGGTGAAAAATGCCCTGGATTTATAGAGCCAAAGAACTCAGTATGTGATGGAAGAGGGGTCAACATAGAGTCACAGTCTGGCAAAAAATCATTTGAAAGCGAAGGATAAACAAAAAGTGCTACAAGCATCCATAAGGAAAACACTTTACCTCCAAAGAAGAAAAATCAAAATCAAGCTATCCTCAGATTTCTAGTTTTAGTATCCAAAACAGGTAGTGGAGAAGCATCTAAGATTTAAAAGATGAAGATGTAACTCTGTAATCTTGTACCCAGCTAAGTTATCTTTACTGGTGTTCCAGTCTGCCCAAATTGTTGCTATTGAAATATTTGCTGTAACAACTTGCAAAAAAAATTTTAATCTGAATTTATGAATCAAATCCTTCCATAATGGGTACACATGCAATTGCTAGCAATGACATTTAAACAGAGTATGAGTCCAAGAAAGAGGATGTGCAGTGCATTTCAGTCTTACCTTAGCAGTCTTCCCAGTAGATAGTGTGTATTCTGGTTATCTGTTGCTGCATGACAAATATCCCAAAACTTAGTAGCTTAAAATTAACAGTTTTATTATCATTTTGCAAGGGTCTGAGAATTGATGTGCTGCAGGTGGGAGGCTCTCACTTAGGGGCACTCATCCTGTTGTGTTAGCTGACTGCTGAAGATAAATCCACCCGAATGAAGGCTTCCTGGTCTCATGTTTGGCTCCTGAGTTAGTGTTGGCTGGGCATTTTTCTATCCACGTAGTCTCTCCTGTGATTAGCTTAGGTTTCCTCATAGTATGGTGAAGACACTTTATAAGAACTGTCCTAATCTTTCCATCAGTAATTTCCTTTCATGTATTTATAGTTATTTAGACATTTATATATGTATAAACAATATATTTAGTTTTGTATATATTTTCACTTATGTAGAAATGGAGTGATATGGGGTTTTGAATAAAACATTTTATATACAAATCCTTTGTTTTGTATGTTTCAAATACCTTCTCACAGTTTGTGTCTTTTTACCCTTTTTTAGTTATCTTTTAAAATTGGATATTAATTTCATTATGTTGTACATATGGACCTTTTATGGAGCTCTAAAGAATACTACTTCTATATTCTCCAATATTTTGTGCTAAGTTTTCAATTTTGTTTTTGTGTTCACATTTAAACTTTAAATCCACCTGAGAAATGATTTTTTGTGTGTTAGGTACAAGCTGGGAATACAATTTTCTTCCCTTTTTGGATAACCAATCACCCTAGCATGATTTCTTTAATAGCCGATTCTTTTTCCACTGCTTTGGCATATCAGGGTTCTATATATGCATGTGTATGGTCTTTGTTCTATTAAATCGGTCTGTTTATCAATCCCTTCATTAATACCACACTATCTTATTTACTCAACATTTGTAATAATAAAATTTTAAAATCTGGTGGAGCAAGGTTCCTTACCTTGGTTTTATTCAAAGTGTCCTATTTTAGCTGTTTAATCTTTCATATTAATAGAAATGTTAAAATCAGTGGAGTTACACAAAATCCTTTAGAAATTTTTACTGGAATTACATCCATCCTCTCAATACAGAGACTTTCAAAGAGTTTAATATTGATCACTCTCCCTCCTTTCAAAGAATATGTTAATGTTGTACAGGACTTGGTTCTGCTTTGTTGTTTAACCCATTATTAGACATTATTTTGTTTGATATGCATAATGCTTGTTCAGATTTATGTATATATTCAAATCCCTGTCCCCCTTTCTTCCTTCTGCATTCCTTTTTGTATCCCACATTTACTCCTGTGGTTGATTTCCTTCTTCCTGAAGTGCACATCCTTCAGATATTCCCTTTAGTGAGGATTTGTTTGTAGTAAACTCAGTTTTTATATGTCTTAAAATATCTTCATGTTATTGTCACGTTTGTTTGTTTGTTTGTTTGTTTTTTGAGACAGAGTCTCACTCTGTCGCCCTGGCTGGAGTGCCATAATAGCTCACTGCAACCTCAAACTCCTGGGCTTGAGCGATCCTCCTGCCTCAGCCTCCTGCATTGCTGGGACTACAACCGTGGGCCGTGACACCTGGCTAATTTTTTCTATTTTTGGTAGAGACGGGGTCTCACTGTTGCTTAGACTGGTCTTGAACTTCTGAGTTCAAGCCATTCTCTGACCTTGGCCTCCCAAAGTGCTAGGATTACAGGCGTGAGCCACTGCGCCCAGCTGGCGTTACTCTCACTCTTAAAGGACAGCTTCGCTAGGTGTAAAAATCAGTTGATAGTTACTTTCAGTTAAAACGTGGACAGTATAGAATACAAGGAAAAAAAATCACCACTACCTATTATCTCACGACCAAATAATAAATAACGTGTTTTTCTTCTATTTTTTGTCCTAAAGGGGTACATATATAATTTGCTATTTGAAATCTGTCTTTATAGTCTTAGAAACTTTAAAAAAAAACTTATTTTGGATCAGAATTGTTTTCAGGTCATGAAAAAGTCACTACGACATAACTTTAATGGCTATATATAGTCTATTTTAGGACATAGGGTATTCTCCAAACAGTTCCTCCATGGTTAAACTTCCAGGTTGAGTCCATGTTTACTTAACATAAATAAATTTGCAGTGACTATCTGTGCTAAAATTCTTTTCTTCATTTTGAATATTTTTCTCAGGTTAGAGTCCTCTAATTTCAATAAATGAATCAAAAGATACACACCTTTTTCCCATTTTTTATTTGTACATACTCATGGGGTACAAGAGCAGTTTTGCTACATTGATATATATTGCATTGTGGTGAAGTCAGGGGGTACACACTTTTTGAAAAAGCTTGATATAGCTGTCTATTACATTTCAGAAGGGTTGTAGTACTTTACACTTAAACCAGATGTATATTTGAATGATTTATTGTTTTAATCTACTTTATTTATTGCACTTATTTTGAATGTATGCATATTGTGTATACTAATTGTAGTTGATTGTATATAAAATTACCGCAGAGCAGCATTTGGGGCAAGAAGTCTTTACCTGCATGATATTATGCATTCATAGAACCCTTACTGGAGACTGATCTAATTTCTACCTCTAAAATAAAATCTTGCTGGCACTGAGAAACACTCATTATTTCAGTGGAAAAACCACAGTGTTTCAATGAGTGAATGTACTAAAATTGTGAAATGCACCATTTGTGGAGTTATATGGAATAAATGTGGAAGAGGATTTATGCTCAATTACTATTCATCTTTTTACCTTAACATTAATGCTTAGAACGAAATGACACATGATCCAAATATTGCTATTCTGCTTTTTAACATCTCCATTGCAGACTTCCCTAGAGGATCATGTTTTTATTTATTTATTTTTATTATTTCAACTCTGTTTATTTTTTTATGATAAGAAATGTGTTTTGGTTTCCTTGTAATATGAATTATTACATGGTTCTGTTTTTAGAGACATTGAAACAGACAGTGAAAATTTTATAGTAGACAAAGGGTCTCTGTGTCCTATTTCTTATATTGACTGCAAATTAAAAACTATGCATGTGGAGTTGTGTTAAAGGTTTCTTTTTATTTTTTCCATTTTTAATTATGGCTACATAATAGTTGTGTATATTTATGGGGAACATGATGTGTCATGATCAAATCAGGGTAATTGGGGTATTCATCACCTCAAGCATTTATTATTTCTTTGTGTTAGGAGCATTCCAGTTCCATAGGACCTCCTTATGATTTAGTCTTTTTGGGGTTTCTTTTATGGAAACCCTTTGGATAAGGTCTATGACGAAGCAACCCTTATACCAGTTTATAAGCTCTAACGAGTGCTTTCAAAAATCACATCCTATCATGAATAAAATGTTTACCTACCATTTTGGTAACCATGGTGAATGATTTCTAAATGAGAAGGTATTTATAAAATGGTCACCTATCTCTTCTTGGCCTTTTGGCTAAGATCAAGTATAGTATCTGTTCTTATCAGCTTAATATCTGATATGTCCACTGAGAACACAGTATTAAGCAGACTTTTGGAGATAGGAGATGGAATAGAGGCTTGCTCCAACTACGCCACACATCGGCCTGGTATTGCAGTACTGCCAGGAAGGCTGTACCCCTCCTGCGGGGACACTGGTGCTTCCAAAAATAGATTTGTTATGCCTTAAATTTTCTTTATTCAACTTCTTGTCTTTCACTGACATCTGTTACTTTTATCATCTCTTTTACTTAAAGCAGTCTGATACGCTCTTACATATTTTTAAGTGTTCTATAAAGTAATAAGAAAAATGGTTCCCTGAGCCAATGTGTGTTTTGAGTAGTAGCCATAATTATCATTTCTAAGTTTTATACCTTCTTGAAGTCCCATCCTTAATTTTTAATTCTCCAGAATTTTTAGTCTTATTTTTAAAGAAACTTGCAATTTATTGGTTGTAATACTAAAAAACATAATTCTATGTTATAAGATAAACACACATACATACAGGTTAAAGTAAACTGTCCTCTCATCAGTATGCCCAGATGTATTCTATGGAGGAATATATTTTAGATACACATGCACACATGAATACACATATACATGTCAGAGAAATTGTGCATAGTCTCCATAATTTTTAAGGTAGTCTACTTCATTGCTGTTGAAACTGTCAGTGACCCAGAATTCAAGATAAAATGAAGGGTCATTAAAACACAGCTGTAGTTGTCTTTCAAAGAAAGATTTGCTTTATGTTAGAACCGACTTAACTTTTAATAAAACATTTAGATGATGAACCCTAGGCATTATATTGATGACATTTTAAGTTTTTCCATAGGAAGATTTGGAAAACACACATAAAGGTAGTTAAAATATATTTTAAGTATTGATCTTCTTTTAACATTTATCACCCACAAATTTTGTCTATTTTATATTAGAATAAAACTGACTGGAAGCAACTTCCAGGAGTTTCTTAATTCCTTGTTTTCTGAGTTCTAAGCTGCTATCAGAAAAGTAGTTACTTAATTTTTGAAAATGGCAAAGGAGAAAGCCTTTTTCACATCTGTTCTCAGTAACTCAGTCTCTAACTTCCCTAATAGATAAAAGTTCTTATTATGACTATATTAAAGCTGTGTAGCTGTAATTCTGTTTTTGATTAGTGACAGTAAAAGGTATAAAACACTTTTATTTTTAAGAGGTAATTTTTTACATATTTCCTGAGCATTGGCATCTTTTTATGTTTCTTGGCAGAGCATTCTCTGTAGTCTTTTCTCAAAGTCCCTATTTTTTGATTTTTGGTACCCTTATTTGGATTTTCTGGCTTAAATCATCGAAAGCCAAATAGGACGCAGTATTCAAGCTTAGTAAATGTGCAGTGCCCATTTTATTTTCGCTTCAGCGTCCTCGGCTGTTCGGTGTTACAGGCATAGACTTTTAACTCGACCGCATTGATCTGTTTAGCTCGAGATTCGGTACAGGTCCTTGAGCCTGCCCTGCTAAGATCATGAAAAGTTTGTTTTGTATTACATAACAGTTCCCTGATCTTCTTTATATAATTTTTCTTAAACTCTTGGTAATATCGTTTACTAAAATTATGGTAGTTTGGAATGTGAATCTCCTCTTTGGATGCCTTTGATTCAGTGGTAATTCATTTTAAATTATGTATTAATACATTTTAAAATTTTTCATATTTGTAAACTTTTGGTTTCTCATGTTTTCCTTTAACACCAGAGTTAAATAAAACTGGTAAGAACATACTGATACAAGCATGACAATAAGCAATACGTAGGAAACTTGTTATATTGTATACATGTGTATGTGCACATGTGTAGTGACGTCCTTTGATTTTAGTTTATATGTTTAGTAGTGTATACTTTTTCTGGAGAATGAAACACCACTTTTAGTTGAGGAGAAATCCATTTTGTTAAATATTAAGTTGTTTGTAAAAGATAATTAGCCATGTTCTACTGTTTTAATATCTGGTAGTCACAGACAACCAGTTAGGATTCAAGATAACCCCGCAATGTTGTAGATATTTTGAAACCTTAGAAATGTGATGTCTCTAATAATCATGAGAAATGCTGAACATGTTATTTAGAGCTCCTTGTCAAGTATTTCCCCCCTAATTGAAATCCATTGCTGCTCCTTGGGTAGTTGACAAGATTCTACAGTAACCAAAACATTTGTCTGGTGTATCCTCGGGGATAGAGACTATTTTGGCAAATGTTTGTTTGCATTCCTTGTCCTGTAAGAATAACAAAGAAAATATACCCTTGATCATCCTGGTCTTACATCAAACCAATCATGGCCCCAGGCTTCATTTTATGAATTTAATGGTTCAGCCATTTAACTGAATGACCAGTTTATGGGGCTTAGAGTTTATGAACAAAAGGAAGAGAGTAACACTGACTTGCTCCCCTCCCCCTCAGGAGATTATACTATGTCACAAAGGTGGTGAGAGAGAAAGTATAGCATATAGGGTAAGCTCTGGGATCAGACTGCTTGAGTTTAAATCCCAACTCTACCACTTACTGCCTGTGGCATCTTAGGTTACTTAGCCTCTCTGTTCCTCAGTTTCCTCTTCTGAAAAAATGGGGATAACATTTGATATAGATACCCCAATTACTCTGATTTGATTATATGAATGTATCAAATTATCACATGTACTGTGAAAATATATATAGCTATTGTGTATTACTAAAAATATTTTAAGGAAAAAATGGGCATAATATAGTATTTATTTCACAGACATTTTTAATATGAGATGAATTAACATGTGTAAAGTATTTAGTGCCTAGCACACAGCTTACATCTGTGTGATGATGGCAATGATGATTTAATAATTTGGAGGAAACTCAGAAATAGCATCTTTCTGAAAGAAGAAGGGCTGGTATAATGGCTTCCTTCTTTCTGTAATCCAACTAATAACATCTTGATACCACTGGTATTTGTGTCACCTGGACTGAGAGTTAATTTTATCTTTCCAATTTTTTTTTTCCATGCAGAACATTTCTTTATTAATTTTGTTTAAATTAGAGTAACTTTTTAATTCATCCACACCCTTCCCCATTTAACAACCAGTGCATCTGAGAGTTATTTTAATATTTTGTTATACAGCTAGTGAAACAGGTTACACATTTTTTTGCCTTGCACTTTCTTCATGTAACATTTTATGTTGTTCTTATATTTGTAGTTTGCGTTTTGGTTCCTGTCTTGCGCTGTTAATGATATTGATGAATTTTTTCTCTTATAA
>CAUYRB010031448.1:0-33679 GCA_963574695.1 Propithecus perrieri | reverse complement strand
GCCTGTAATCCTAGCTCTCTGGGAGGCCGAGGCGGGAGGATTGTTTGAGCTCAGGAGTTCGAAACCAGCCTGAGCAAGAGCGAGACCCCGTCTCTACTAAAAATTAGAAAGAAATTAATAGGACAACTAAAAAAATATATATATAGAAAAAATTAGCCAGGCATGGTGGCGCATGCCTGTAGTCCCAGCTACTCGGGAGGCTGAGGCAGGAAGGATCGTTTGAGCCCAGGAGTTTGAGGTTGCTGTGAGCTAGGGTGACGCCACGGCACTCTAGCCTGGGCAACACAGTGAGACCCTGTCTCAAAAAAAAAAAAAAAAAAAGTGAAAAGAAATAGCTGAGATTAATTTTAATAATATATTTTATTCACATATGCCCTAAATGTTATGTCAACATATAATAATTATCTTTAATATACTTTAAAGATGACAGTAAAATAGGCAAGATTTAGTGAGAGCAAGTCCAAATAACAGAAACCTCTCTTCTTCAGCTTCCACTCGTAACCTTAGACTTGGGTTCTGTGACACACAGGGTTTGGAGACTGCTATATTTAGTAGAATTATAGAGAATTTAGGTAAAACATATCTAGAAACGTAAAAATATAAAAATTATGTGAGTTGATCTGTTTTAATTACCTTCCAGTTGACCCATCCTTTGTCGTTTTCATCCATGTTCTTTTTCAGCTGGCCTCCATGGCTTGTCAAGTAAAACTGACAGGAGATCGGCGGGTATAGAAAGAGAGAGCAATTGACAATTTAAGTCCAATATTTTATTTCCCTCATCTACTCATTTCATTATTAATGAAACACACTATATATTTATTCTCATTGATCTAGAAAATTACTGACATGCTGTAGGCATACAATAAACTGTGGCAGAAATGATGTGCTTTGTGATCTCATAACTCACTAGCTTCAGTATTACATTTACTGTTTCATCCCACTTCTCTTTCGAGTAGTTAAAATCTGCCTCTACCTCAATGATCACTTTTTTGCAAAATCCCTGCTTACATGTCAAGCTCCCATTACTCTCCCTCAACGTTTTTTTTTGGCCACCACTGTTATTTTTTTTACCAATCCAAAGTCTTCATAATTTTTCCTTGATTCTAAACCTTGACTACTATATAAGTCTGCAGCAAGGGTGAGAACGGGCCTGTTACACAGAAAAATAAGGATATAAGTACTAACACAGAAGTGGGATAAAAAAAATTATAAAACATAAAAAATACAAAATTACTATCACTTGGTAAAAACAAAATATCTAAACAAAAATAAATTAAGAGTTCCTGGTTCTTTACACTTTATGTCTTTGCCTCACCCAAATGCGGGTTAAAGGTTATGGTAACTCTGTTTCACATATTAGAAATTGCCAGACTGTCTTCCACAGCAGCTGCACATTTTATTCCCAACAGCAGGATCTGAGGGTTCCGGTTTCTCCGTATCCTTGCCAACATCTGTTGTCCATTCTATGAGTGTGAAGTGATACTTCATTGTGGTTTTGATTTTCATTTATATAAAAGCTAATGATTTTGAAAGTATTTTCATCTGTTTATTGGGCATATGTATCTATTCTCTAAAGATATGTCTATTCAAATAGAAAGAAAAATTTTGAATAAGAAAAATCACAAGATACATTAATATTTACTGTGTGTCTATAATGTATTGGAGCCTTTCAACTGTTATAAAATGAATAAGTAGTATTTTAAAGTACATTATAGAAATAAGATTCAGAGAAATTGAAAACTTGCTGAAAAGCAAGTGGTTATGTTTGAGTCAAGAGTCAAAGAAGATCCACAGATCTTTTCTTTGTGCCCTACATATTGCTTATCTACATTTCCACAGATGCCTGAGACAAACACAGCTGAATGATGCATAGCATGAGTACCTCTCCTCTCTGGCAAAAAACAATTTCGAGGAATAATGCAGAAAAGTCTCAATTCTCGTGCTGAAATCAGCATGATGGGCAACTTGTAGGCCATGCACTTGTGAGATCATCACATATTTCTGGTGACTGGTGGGGCAACTCTTTATTGATCGAAGCTATTTAACAGGAAATGAGAAATCCATGAGCTGCCCTGTGAAGGTTTCTTTGTATTTTAAGATGCCATACCCATATTCAGTGTCTACAAACAAGTGCTTAGAGGTCAGCAAGTGCTGGATGTTACGAGCACTTGGCCAGCACTTAGCAGAGTGTAGACTGGGCACATGGCAGCCACCCTTGCCTGATAAGGCAGCCACATGCCTTATTGTCTCTGAACTGATTTCCTCACTTTCACCCCAGGAACTAGCGGTATTTAACAGTCTTATAGTAGATACTCAATGATAGAGTGTTAAATAAATAAATGACTTTAATTGGTTAAAAAAAAAAAAAAAAGAGTTCCTGGTTCTTAACAACAGTGAAGCAGTGTTAATTTTCAGGTCACCTATAACTCAAACCAAAAGACCCTATTCTTAACAGCAGCCAATTAGTCTCCCCAATCTCTCCCTCACCCCAACTTCAGAAATACTTTCCAAAATTATCAGTGACTCCAAAGGAAACTGAAATCCTAAATTAAGTAGACAGAGCTTCTACTACAGGTACCGCAGCATACAGCGAGCAGTGGCCGCCCTCTACCACCCCACCACCTCGGGAATTGAAAGTGGAGAAACTGGTATGAAAATGCGTGTACGTCCTATAATATTCAACTACACAGCAGTGAACAGGCCAACATGTAAGGGACAGATAAGGACTGGAAAGTGTCTGAGAATGACATATGTGAAAATATGTTTTAAATATTTGATTTTATTTTTGTAGAAAAAGAAGACATTTTTCAAATAGACATTAAACATGCAAGAATCTTGCAAAAACAATCGGAATTATCTATGTTTTTGCCCTCGAGGATATAAAAGAAAACTGGAGTCTGTCTTAAATTCTTTAAACATACCTGCACAGGATGCAGTGCGCGTCGGTTTTCTGCATAACATCGTTGTATCTGCTTGTGAAGTTTCTTAATGTCCTATAAAAGTTGCAATTTTTAAAGGAACATTATCAAAATCGTGTACAGCCATTCCATGATCTTAAAGGACTAGAATAAGCAGAAGGGATGACTTAGATAAGTACAATTTTTCTTCTTACATACAGTCTATTCTGATAATTTTCATTTGATTTCCTTACATATTAACAAAATTACTGTAAGTAAATACACCGTGAGTGACCCATTATTTCATATTTTGTGTCTATTTAAAATGCTAGTGCATGAAAATATCTACTCTCTTAAGAGACAAAAACAAATAATGCATTGGTAAATGGCATTGGTAAAACCCCACAGATCTTCAGGACTATGAACATGCAGTTATTCCGTTTTATCGTCTCATTATGAATTGTGTGTGTCTTTCTCGCCCCATCTTCACATACATAGACGCACATGCACATAAACACACACACATATATCAAAGCAATTTACTAGCTCATTAACTTAGGGGCAGAGATCTTGAAAAACTTAAGATACATTACAGTACATAAATTTATATCAAAGTGATAAAACAAGATTGATTCAGCCTAGTTCACCTACAGAATTTTTCTGATAATGATTCATAATACCTTTAATACCATAAAGTCATCAAAACTACAGTCAATGATAAGACGGAGGGTGCTGTGAGCCACGTGTCTTCGGATACGTTTTCTGTCATTTCCATCTGAGTTTGATTCCAGTTGACACTGTCGCTCTAATTTTTTTCTCTTGCGTTTTTCCTTTCGCTTTTGTCTAAAATTAGTAATTAAAATAACTTTATTATTTGTATATTCAGATATTCACAAGGCTCTTCTAAATAGACAAAGAAATACTTTTTAAAGTCACTACATTAAACCATAGGAAATTGCCACTTCTGTGACCATTCAAAAGAGGTCAAGTATTAGCAGCTTTGTATAGTCCATCTAAAAGCTTTAGATAGGAAGGAAATGAGTTTGTGAAAACAATATAAAGCTTTCTGCCTAAATCCTAACTATTTTACCTCAATAATTTCATTTATTATTGGTATTACACTATCCCTAAGAAAACCTTATAGACACTGAATTTGAGAGTGATGAATTTTACATTCATCATTCACCCTTTACATCATCTTTAAACAGCATTTATACGGTATTTTTATAAAAAAAGCTTCATTAAAAAAAACCTCACATACTTTTTCTCTAATTCACATCAACTATGGTTTATTTTCTCTCAGTAAATTTTCGCATTTATACAGGAACAAATTCAGCCTAACTGCTTTCACCAAAACCTGCAATGGTTCTTCTAGCAAAATTAAAGTTAGGCTAAAATGTGATCTTTCTGAGTTGGTTATTTTTATTGCATATCTAGGACATGGATATTATTGTCTATCCCTTATCTCAGACAATTGTTTCAAAAACTGTGCTGCTATACACAATAGGCTGTGGGTGGAAAAAGCACTGAATGCAAGTTCATCAACACTGCTAAAAAAAATTCCAGTAATATAATTCAAAGCACATATATTTTTAACAGTTGACAGTGATAGCTAAAAATATGCATAACCTCAATTTTAATTAACACAATCGCTTTTAACATGCCAAAAGACTATGGGAGGTCTAACATTCCATATTTCAGAACACGGATGGAGCATATATACATTTTGAAACACGTACTTGCGCAGTTCCCGTTGTTCTTCCCATTGTTTCTGTTTTATAAGTTTTTTCATTTGTCGTTTAGATATTGGTTCAAAGCCTTCACCTAATAATCTTGGCTTCTGGCTCTCCTCTTGATCTTCACTTAAGTCTTGCTTTTTTTCAACATTAGAAGTCTCAGTTATTGCCGGCAACATTTCAGATGACATTATTTGGTGCCTCTGAAAAACTGAAAAGCAACTTTTCACATGAACAGATAATTTAAAAATACACAAAAAAGTAAAAAAACCCAAATGTCCAACAGATACGATTAAAGTTAAACTATATCAGTACTAAACAGAAATACAAATTTAGGCAATTAAGTGTCATTTACTGGCAAACATCATTTAAATATCACTTAATATCAATTAAATATCATTCATTGGCAATGCTGGTAAAGTTCTGAAGAAATAGGGTGTTTTCATATACTATTGGTGGTATAGTTTTTTCAGAAGGCAACACAGATACATGTTTCCGAAGCTTTAAAATATTGATATCCTTTGACCCAGTAATTTATTTCCTTAGATTAATTCCTATAAATGAATCAGAAATGTACACAAAAATACGCACTAGAGTATATGCATTGCAGTGTTATGTTTAGCAGTAAAAAGTTAGAAACCATTTGAATGTCAGCAAAAAGAGACTAAATAAATTACGGGTCATAAACAACATGGGTCAGGAATACTAAGCAGGCGGTAAAAGTCATGTTCCTAAAATTATTTAGTGATAAGGGGAAGTAGTTATAATATGTTAAATAAGAAAATCAAAACAAAAATATGTATATATATATTACATACAAATATTTTTAAAAAGTATACACACAAACATGTTTAATTCTTACCCACGGTTTTCTGTATTTTCTAAATCCTATAAAATGAAAATACATTGTTGTCAATAAAAGAAAAAATATTATTTTTAAAAAGAGATGGAAAGCACCTTTTCTGTAATCTTTTTTTTAATGCTGTAGAACAGGGGAGATAAGAATGTTATTTCATTATCTAGTTCTACACTCACAATAGGTTTTTGACAAAAGAGATGTTACATGTAGATCTGTAAACTTTAGACAGTACAGACAAGTTTGCTTGCCCACCTCCAATATATTTCAGGGTAAATATGTAATTGTAAATATTCCACTGTAGTCATGGCTAAGAAACAAAACATGGAAGTTGATTCTGTGATCAGTCTGGCTTTGTGGAATGTTTAGGGTTACCTCAAACATATCTTTATTTGGATTTAGGTACACATATCTTTATACCTATTTACTACAATTGAACTTGCCTTCAGATTAGGGAAAGCCTAGAAATATTGAGATTCCTTTTCTCTTTAATAAATTGTTAACAAAAAAGCTTAGAAATGTATTTTTTATTTATCCCTACCACAAAGATTAAGCATTATGCTACCAAACATTCTACTGGCCTTGAGGAAAATTCTATGATTCTTCCTTTATATAGAGATAGCCAACAAGTCTGTGAAGAGAAGCTAATTACCTGAAAGAAAAAAGAGAAAAATCCCCACGATTTAGATAATGGAAGGAAAAAAAATCTTTGCAAAGCATAACTTTAAGCAGTAGTTTTATTATATGGTTCTTGCTTTCTTTAAAAGTGCAATGTTGTACTAAGATATATGAGGATAACTAAGCGAACCTAGAAATGTTACCTAATTTTGACTGAGAGACAAGAAATTTTAAGGAGATGTGTGCTTTGGGGGCTACAGAAAATGCCCTGGCATTTTACTGGGTCACAAAACTAAGCAGGGGAAAGAACCATCTAGTAATCCAAGTAAGAGCTCACAGATTTTCTTTATTCCACTAACCAAACAGTGTACTCAGTGTCGGAGGACACCTCCTGGAAATGATGAACTCAAATTCGACTTTACACCGTAAACTCCACGTAGGGAGAGCTGATGTCCGCTTTTGCTCAACATTATACTGCCAGTAACTAACACGGTGGCTGGCACTGAGTAGGTGCTTATTACATATTGGTAGAATAAATAAATGAGTGAATATGATATTACAAAGGATTTAAAAAAGTAATAAAAATAGTAATGCCAAACATTTCTCAGTTCTGATGGTGCTTAATAAAGAATTTATTACCTAATTTAATCCTTGAAACAATCCTATTAGGTAGACAGTATTATGTCTACTTTACAAAGGAAGAGGGCGCAGTAGGTTAGTTTGCCCAGAATTACAAATATAGCACAAAGTATATACCTAAAAATATTTGGCTGAATAAACAGTTGAATGATGGATGTTAAGATTCAAACCCAAATTTACCTCTACTACTTCCTAGGAACCCAAAACCTTATTTAGAAAACGGGCGTTTCCAAAAAGCGTAAAAGAGTTACGTTACTTCAGCCCTGCTGATAGAGGGCTCTGAGAAGACCTGTGTCACTGAGAAAGAAGAAGAAAAAATAGCGCCAGTTGTATTCCTATGACACTAAATCAAAAAACTGGAACAGACTTTCTAGAGATGGTTGCCGAAAGTTCGTGTTTTGAGGCATCCTGCCTCCTTATCTTGAAATATATGAAAATAGTAGATAAAATATAAAAAGAGGAAATAGAAAAGGTACAGCCTCTCTCAAAATCAAAAATAAGAAGTGGAATAGGTGCTGTTCCTATTGGACCTGCTGGGCAGTAAGCTGTAAGTTTCCCCTGCTTTAAAGTAGGGAGAATAACAATACAAGGCAGGAAATGGGCGACGGATGAACTGAAACCAGGGTTGAGGTGGGTCTCCTCTTTCCATGAAAAAAAAGTCTAAAAACAGGTACAACTGGACTATGGCTTATATGAAACTGAGTACTCAGGGGAAGCCTGAAGGAAGCAGACACAGCCTCTCAGTCACAACCTGGACCAAACCATAAGGTGACATATGAACTTATAACACTACATGATTGGAATCTGAACCGCTCATATTAAGGACCTGCCGTGTACCAAAACACAGAACAGGGTCAAGGGTCAAGTAGTAGACAGATATCAATAGTAGATGGAGAGAGGTGTTTAGGAGAAGAGAGGTGATAATTCTATCCAAGATGCATCTGCAAAGCGAAATTACAAAAAGGACTGATTTTAAAAAATAAAATCAATAATCAGGAAATAAATTCACTCTGTACAAATTAAAAAATAACAGGGCGATCTGAAAATGACTTTAAAATAAAGTTGGTTAAAATATTTCAGAGAGTTCATAAAGAAGAACCATAAAAACAAACCAAGTTGTGACACAAAAACACACATTAAAAAAAAAAAATGGAAAACAAGAATCCATGAAGAAGAATCAATTTGAAAGCTAGGAAACGACATAAAAATTCAATATATGAGACAAACTCCAGATTACCTGGGGTCCAAGAGGTGACTGATGAATTAGAAGAAATCCTGACAATCTGATTCAGGATGCAGACAGAGAAATAGAACAGAAAAATAACACGGAGGAGTAGTTAAGACTTGGATAACAAAAGATACTAGATCTGCATTTTTTATGGCTGAGTAGTACTCCATGGTATACCACAATTTATTAATCCATTCATGTATTGATGGGCATTTGGGTTGATTGATTCCACATCAAAAAAAAAAAACACTTTGGATAACAGGATGAAAGAGATACGGGAAAAAAGGTAATTAGAGATAAATGTGTAGCCTTGAATGCATTCATTAATTTTTTAAAAGCTAGAAAATAAGTTAAGCATTCAATGTAAAAAACTGGAGGCAAGGGAAACTCAGTAAGCCTAAAAGGATTAGAAGGAAGAAAATGTAAAAATATATACTGCGATCTCTAGGATTAATTTTATTTTACTTTCTTTCCAATACACGGTACATTAAATACAATTCAGCAATGCATGTATCCAAAACAATACAGGCTGGAGAAAACTTACGGCCCATCAAACTAACCCTGAAAACTTAAAAGCACAATGAAATTCACAAGAAACAAATTGCTCTCTTCATGAAATAATAATTAATATTCTAATAGAGCACATTTCTGTTCATCAGTGGCATTGTTTTGGGCTAGTTTTCTATTTTGTTCAAAAACTGCAAGTGTTGGTTAGCTCTATAACGTGAACATTTTTAAAAGGTAACGTAACGTTTTACAGCTCATGTACACCAGGGGGAGCATTTGCCTTTCCTATCTAAGAAGTCCCAAGTTAAATTTAAGCTGACCTATCATAGTACGGCAATGTTTTTAAACAGCCTATTAAATACAAGGAAAGGTCATGAGCTAGTCAACATCATCGGCATCATCATCATTTTGTTTTTTAGCTATTCCCGACTAAGAAAATGCACCATACTAAGTGAATTTTTAAAGCTTTAAGTAAGTTAGATATACTGAGATATGAGTAAGTGGAATGCAGCAAAAATTATGCTAGCTTGATATTTTACAAATTGCTTATGGTATACTTTACACACAAAGATAGCTACCAACTCACACCGTATACAGTAAGTATAATGTACACATACTGTACTATGTACTAGCTTGTTCGGATTATCTGTTAAGCAAAATACAGCATTTTACTAGGTACACTTAAACTATCTGATTATTTTAGTTCGAGCAATAATTTATAAAATCTCTGGCAGAGAGTTCTGTGCTCTTCCCTCACATGCAATGATGCTTACGGTACATTTTCATTCTTTCAATCAGGTTCAACAGCTACTTGAGAATGACATTTTACAGTAATTACAGAAACATTTGTGTGAAATTTTAGTTTAGCATAAAATAAAAAACGTGGGGGCTGCATTCACAGATATAGGTTATCAAAACTAAGAATTTGATGAAGAGGACCAAGGCCATTTGGTGTGGGTGGGATAAATACGTAATAAAGTATCTCAATATTCCTTGTATTTCCATTTCTTAGCACAGCTTAAGGCAGGGAGTGAAGGCCATTAGAAAAAATGTTTTAAAAACTTGCAAAAATCTTACCGAATGGGCTAAACAGTCCTCCTAATTTATGGCATGGCCTCCCTTCCAGAAAGATTCAAAGCAATGTTGGAAGAATTGTGGAATGGAATTAATGACCTGACGGTGATAGCGAAGAAATACCCTTTTAAAAACGTGCTGATCAAACCTGCAGTAGCCAAAGCCCTTTGTTCAGTTGCCAAGCCCTTTGGGCGGGGGGTTGAGATGGAAGGGAGAGAGAAAGAATCTATTAAAAAGTGAGAAAGTAATCTGTCGCTATCCTCTTTATATCTCTAGAAAAATCCCCGAATTTAAAGTATTTCAGTGAAATCAAGTAACACCTCGATCTTCTTAGAATCGTCCTCAGCTCACCGCCAAGAGGCCTAAATGCACCTGCTGCAAGTCCCCCTCGGGCCCTGGGTTTCAGAGCGCTCGTCCACGTCCGCCCCTCGTTGAAGCAATGAGGTAAGGCAGGTTTGGAGAGGTAAAGTGATTGCCACGGTCTCTAGCCACGAAGTGCCAGAACCACAACTCGTTTTCCGGCCCTTCAGAGTCCCATGCCCCTCTCGTTCTTTGCAAACTCACACCCTTCACATACTAGGGACCGGATCCCGACCCCCAAATCAAACGTGGACCGAAAGCGTCGCACTGCGGGCGCACAGAGCCTCGCCCTCTCTCCCTTCTAGGCCCCCGCCCGCGAACGCACCCCAGAGGCGGGACTAAGCCGCAGCCGGCGAACCAGGGAGCGGCTGGGCGGGCCGCGACCATCCGACGTCATTTCCTTCGGGGCTGCGGCGCCGAGGCCACTTCCACAGCCCTAGTCCCCTCTGCCCCGGAAGCCCTTGTTGCCAGCCCCAGCACGGTACGCGCGCCTTTTGCGCCCGAATGATGTCAGAGGGCAGGCGAGTGCCAGCTGCGGTGCCAGGACACTTACCGGGCTGAGGAATTGATGGGCAGCGTGCGAGCTCGCACGGAAAGCCTTTCTGGAGTGGTCCTGATGCCGCTTGCGAGTCCTTCTTCGGAAACTTCAACTCCCAGAGGCAGGGCGGTCGTTGCCCGGTGGAGGCTGCGGCCGTTGCGTCTTACGTCATCGAACTGCGCCAACTTCGGACCTGCCGTGGGAGAAAGGGGAGGGGCTTATACGGGGCGGGGGCGGGGAGTGGGGAGTAGTTGCCGCGATGTCTGGTTTTCCCCTGCAAGTGTAACTGTACCTGCGGGCATGCATGTATTTATTCATATATCTGTGTGGGGATGGGCTGGGGGAATTAAAACAGTCCCACTCTTTAAAATTAAAAATGCAAAGCAAACGAAATGCTCTTAATTTTTCTGTGCTGAAGATGAGAAGGAAGCATCTCTTGTCTAAATTATTTCTAATCCATACAGAAAAAGGTTACCATATCACATGACTTTACATAACTCAAGTGCAAAATTAAATTTAAAAAGGGAGTCAAATTCATAATAAAATGCATTTAAATTTAGAATTTGTAAGCCTTTTTTATGGCTTAAGTAAAACAGCCATAGCTTTACTCTCCATTCATTCTTTGAGCTATTTTTCCTGTGCTATTTTGCAAAATATCAGGTGACATTTCATTGTTTATAATGCTTGACCTTATATAATCTTTTTGCTATATATAGACTAAGTGTACTGAGGGAGAAATGAAACACAATCCTGTAGATTGTCGTTTTCTATTTAGTTTTTCATTTGGCTCAACTTCTAACGTGCAGTTCTTCCAATTGCAGAATTTGAAGGTAAGAATGAGGTTCAAAGGTTTTAATAGAAGACGGCCTTCTCAGTATGGAAAGAATTCTGAAGTAAATTATTCTTGATGCTTGAACACATATTTGACTATGTTTAAAGGCTTCAGTGAATAGAAAATTAAATCCAGAATTTGAGGTTCTCTAAAAGAATTGAAATTTCTCTGAATTTAGTCATAAAACTGAAGTCACTCTTACTTTAAACCCTCAAATTGTACTTGAAAAACTGTATCACCTGTAACACTCTTGTGGGCACCTTTTCATTTCTTCCTCATCTCAAATCTAAAAAATCTTTGTGAACTGAGCATTGGCAACGAAGTCTGGGTCCATTTCTGGTCTGTTAGTAGGGCATCTTTTTTCAGCTGCCTCCATATCAGGGCAAAGAGTAGCCGAGGGAGGATTAGTAACTGGATATGTAGCCCTTCACATGTAGGTCATTAAATTCAGGCTGGCGTAGTACTGTGCCAGATCTTTGAACAGCTGTTCAGTTGCCCCTATGGGATCTGTTTCATAAATAATTATACATTTATATATTTTTTTCAGAGTTAGTAGCTGGCATCCTTAGATATTTAAAACAAAGTTTTTAAGTTACAAAAATCATCATATTTTAATAATGAAGTCAATACATTTTCTTTTGTAGTAATTCAGTGCAAAACTTAAAATGATTCTAGTATCAACCCAAAATAAACACCAAAAAAGTACCAGCAAAGTCAATTTAACCAAAGATTGAAACATAGAAAGTTTAAGAAGATGAAATCATATGCTATGAAACAATCTTTTCATTAATTTGTAAAATTTGTATGTTTATTTATTTGACACATCTTTGAGTTCCATGTTTTTTGTCTTAGTAGTGGTGATACAAAGATGACTAAATCACGATCGATTTCTGTCCTTAAGCAATCCATAGTCTAATAGGAGAGCTAGCAGTAAATAAATACCATACAACATAAAACGTACTTGAGATGCCTGTATATTGAAAGAAGCAACTAAATGCTCCTTGAGGCAGAGGACATAGTTTCAGAGATTGAATAACTTTTGCTCCTTCTTGGAAAGTAAGTAGGAATTTTCCAGGTATCAGGCAGGGAAAGAAGTTTTAAAATATTGGGAGTAGTGAAAACAAAGCATGTTATAGTTTTACACATGATTGAAAAGCTGTGAATAGCATGAGGAAGAAGGAGGAAAGAATAACTTTAAGGGTTTTTTTAAAATTTGAATAACTATAGAACTGTAATAACATTAACTAGGTCATTTAGGGAATACTGGGAGAAAATGAGGTTTTGAAAAAAATAGTTTCATTTCGAATATGTGGATTCTGGGGGGCCTGCAGGATATCTAAGTAGAAACACTGAAAAATCATCAGCACATATTTGTAGTTTAAGCCAATATAAGAGGTTGAACTCAAAAACTACTCCATGGTTTATGGAGACTGGAAGGTAACATATGAGAGAAGCAATTTGGGAGGAAAGTCACAAGCCTGAGAGGGCATTCCCTCTTTAATCAGGGTACAAGTTCCAACTGGGAATGTGGGCATAATGACATCAGATTTCAACTTTTTAAGAACAGCAGAAATCTCAATTTGTGAAATCTGGTTTTAAAGTGTTGGCAACCATTTTGTTTGTTTTTTAAATACGTAGCAGGCTAAACAAATAGTGTTTGTGGACCCCATTCAGACAATTGGCAGCCAGTTTGTTAAATTAGACTGTAGATCGTAGCGTGAGAAAGGGGCTATGGGTACGACCAGAACTTTAGGACACAAAAACACGGTAATAAATATGATTTTGAACTCCTCCATATGTTTGGTTTCAAAACATTGGGCAATCATTACAAATTCCATTATTTCAAGCCTAATTATGATTTTAAGTCTGAGAGTTACCTTCAGCAATTTGGGAGTAGGGAGGTGTGGGAATAGAGTAACACTTGTAAATACTTTAATTTCAGGCTAATAAAGCCACAAAGAAAACAATTTTTGAACATGAAAGCTATCTAAAGCTGTCTAAAGGGAAGAATTAACCTCTCATCTATAATCATTTCAACCTGCAATTTGACTGACTTCAAAAATACACAAAAAGTTTAAAATGCATTTTTAATGCCTTATCCCCCCAAATAATACGTAATATTGAAGACTTCAGAAAGATGACTAGGTAGTCTGTGAACCTTCTGAATCTCCCCATAAAAACTTGTAAAACATCTAGGATAGCCAAACAGCAATAATAACAACGACGATCCCAGATTATAAACTGTAACATAGATAGGTGAAAAAGAATCCCTACAAATCCCAAAATATGAGCAGGAAGGAACGAAGCCAACTTAATATCAGTATCTGTGTAGGAGGAAATGGTGGGGTGACCACAGGGCATCTGAAGCCCTGAGAATGGGAGAGCCCCGAAACTGCCAACAAGTAATCACTGAAAAGCAGGGGAGACCAATATGAGATCAGCAGCAAAATTAGCAGGGAGTTCAGCAGACTCTAAGCTAAGGGTGCATGTAAACGAATGACCAGGAAATTGCTGGAGGGGTGTGAGGCCTATGAACTGTCAAAACCAACAGGCTGGAGCTCCATTCTTGGACATAGCTGAGGATTAAGGAGAAACTGCTGGAAGGAGAAACCAATCGAATAGGATAGGGACAATAGGAGCAAAGGAAAAAGTAGTTCCAATATTTCAAAACAAAGTAAGAGCAATATTTAAAATGATAGAAAATATGAAAGAACAATATAATACAAAAAACTCAGAAATGAAATGATTCAAGAAACGAACATTTGAAGAGGAGTAACAACTAAAGAAAAAAAAAAAAATATATATATATATTGCTGGCATGGTGGCGCATGCCTGTACTCCCAGCTACTCGGAAGGCTGAGGCAACAGGATCACTTGAGCCCAGGAATTCAAGGTTGCTGTGAGCTATGATGACACCACTGCACTCTGGCCAGGGCAACAGAGCAAGATCCTATTCTCAAAATAAATAAATAAATACAATACAATAAATATATATACATGTAAAGTACACATATGTATTCAACACCCTACTGGAAGTTCTAACTGCTGCAATAAAATTAAAGAAAAAATAGAAGAAACACAGATGATATGATTGTTGATGTAGAAAATCAAAAAAAAAAAAACTTCAAAAAAAACACCTGTCACTAAACTAATAATCAATTATATTAATAGCAAGGTCATACGATAGAAGGTTAACATATCAAGTTAATTGCTTTCCTATATACCAGCAATGCAGAATTGGAACTTGAAATTCAAAAACAATAACACCGAAAAAATGAAATGAGTATAAATCTAACAAATTTGTGCAGAATATATATGAGGAAAGCTGCAAAACTCTCATGAAAGAAATCAAAGAAGATCTAAATAAATGGAGAGATATTATGTGTTCCTGGATTGAAAGGCTCAATATTGTATGATACAAATGAGTACGCCCCAATCTTGGTTTCTAATACCATTCTTTTAAAAAAGAAACCAAGGATCCTTGGAGAAATGACTAATTCTAGGATTGGAGTAAAAATATTCAAGATGAGCTGGGAACATTTTATAGTGCCAGAGAATAAGGAAATGCTAAAAACCAAAAGCAAAACCAGAACCAAAGCAAACCAAGGAGTGTTTCGAAGGAACGCAGGAGGGAGGTGAAAGAGCTCCCCGTGGCTAAAGATAGAACAATTGTAGCAATGGGTGTGGTTTGAGATTATAACCCAAAGTATAAAATAAATATCCATCAGTCTGCACTGGTATAAATGATTAAATAAATGGGAAAGAAAAGACAAATTTCTCATGCGGAGGAATTCCAAATGTTTTCTGTAGATGCCCACCCTCAAGGAGGAGGAATATCACTCTTCACTCTTTAAGTGTGGGCTGCTCATAGCGCTTCCTTCCAAAGAGCACGCTATGGAAGATGAGGGTAAAGAAAAGAACAACTTTACCACGGAGAAACCTGACAACACTGTTCAGCCAGGTGATCAATATACATAGTGATAAATCATGTTATAATTTGTGCCTCTGATGTGACGTGATGAAAATGACACTTTGCCTCTGCTCTTCTTCCTCCAAATTTATAATCTCAGTCAAATCATGAGAAAAATATCACAAAATTCCAGGAAAGGAGCATCTTGCAAGATACCTGTCTAGTACTCCTCAAAGCTGTCATACCCAAGAGGAACCTAAAGATGCATGACCACTAAATATAATGTTGTATCCTGGGTGGGATCTTGGAACAGAAAAAAAAAAGGATTAGGCAAAAACAAAGGTAACGTAAATAAAGAATGAATTTTAGATAATAATAATATATCAATATTGGTTTATTAGTATTCACAAATCTAGCACACTAATGTAAGATATTTTTTTTTTATTTCAGCAAATTATAGGTGTACAGATGTTTAGGTTACGTGTGTTGCCCTTGGTTCCCCCCCCCACCGAAGTCCGTGTTTCAAATATGTCCATCCTTCGGGTAGTGCGCATTGCACTCACTAATGTAAGATATTAATAGGGGTAATTGAGTGCAGGTTATATGGAAAATCTTTGTACTATCAAAGCAATTTTTCTGTAAATGTACAACTGTTATAAACTACAAAATCTGGCAGACAAGGTCTCTCTCTGTTGCCCAGGCTGAAGTGCGGTGGCATGATCCTAGCTCACTGTCACCTCCAACTCCTGGGTTCAAATGGTCAAGGGATCCCCCTGACTCAGCATCCCAAGCCGCTAAGGACTACAGGTGTGCCACCACACCTAGCTAACTTTTCTTTTTCTTTTTTTTGTAGAGACAAGATCTCCCTATGTTTCTCAGGATGGTCTTGAACTCCTGGCCTCAGGTGATCGTTCGGCCTCAGCCTCCCAAAGTGCTGGGATTTACAGGTGTGAGCCACTGCACCCAGCTATTTTTAAAGTAACACATAAAATGTGAGAAAATATAAACCATGGCAAAAAAGAAAATACAAACACAAATAAACTATAATTCCATCTCTCAGTGATAATAATTATTAATATTTTCAGTGAATATTGTTCTAATCCATTTCCTATGCTCATATATACGTACATGTGTTTAAACAAGAAATGATCTCAAACTGTATGTGTACCTGTTGTCTAGCAGACTGCTTTCTCTTGCTTACCAAGGTGTGGTAAAAGTATGTATAAACATACTTGTAGAGTTTTATTTTAAATGGCTTCATGGAATTCTGTTGAATCAATGCACCATAATTCATTGCACTAATACTGTTATTAAGTGTACATTATGGTATCCAAATTTTCACTATACCGCAAAGAAGGTCCTTGGGACACCATTTTTTTTTTTTTTTTTTTTTTTTTTTAGACAGAGTCTCACTGTATTTAACGGGCTAGAGTGCTGTGGTGTCAGCCGAGCTCACAGCAACCTCAAACTCCTGGGCTCAAGCGATCCTTCTGCCTCAGCTTCCCGAGTAGTTGGGAGTACAGGCATGCGCCACCATGCCCGGCTAATTTTTTCTATATATTTTTAGTTGTCCGATTAATCTCTTTCTATTTTTAGTAGAGACGGGGTCTCGCTCTTGCTCAGGCTGGTCTCGAACTCCTGAGCTCAAACAATCCGCCCACCTCGGCCTCCCGGAGTGCTAGGATTACAGGCGTGAACCACCATGCCTGGCCGGGACACCATTTTTTAATGTGATTTTTGTGTACTTTATAAGTGATGCTCAACCCCACCAGACGTTATAATTGAGGTTTAAGGGGTCAGGCAGTGTGTTGCCCCACGCTGCCTCGCTCTTCATTCCTTCTTGCATTACAGGTTGCATCTGGGGCCACTTTTTCCTAATTGACATAGATGTTTTAAAGATGTTTCTCAGGTCCTTTAGTTGTAAATCCTCAGTTTTAATTTTTCTGGAAATATTTTTATTTCAATCTTATACTTAAAAGACATTTACAGAGTATAGAATACTAAATTGGCAATTACTTTCTCTCAGTACATTGAAGACATCATTCTATTATCTTCTAATTTCCATTGATGCCATTGGTAAATTAGGAGAGGCCTGTTTCTCTTGCTCCTGTAAAGTAATTTGTCTTCTCTCTCTGGCTCCTTTAAATGTCTCTCCTTTCTGTTTGATATTCTGCATTTTGTTATGATGTGTCTACTTGTGGGTTTTTTTTTTTTGTTTATGTTTTTGTTTTTTTGAGGCAAGGTCTTGCTCTGTCACCAGGGCAGTGGTGTCATCATAACTCACTACAACCTCAAAATCCTGAGCCCAAGCCATCCCCCTGCCTCAGCCTCCTGAGTAGCTGGGACTGCAAATGCACACCACCACGCTTGGCTAATGTTTCTATTTTTTATAGAAACAGGGTCTCGCGCTTGCTCAGGCTGGTCTGGAACTCCTAGCCTCAAGCGATCCTCTCACCTTGGCCTCCTAAAGTGTAGGATTATAGGCGTGAGCCACCGTGCCCAGCCTACCTGTGGTTTTTTTGTTTTTGTTTTTGTTTTTTTTTTAATTATCCTGTTTAAGATTTATCAAGCCTCATGAATCTATGGATTGGAATCAGTGGTAGGCAGAAAAATGGCTCCCCAAAGATGTTCATATCTTAATTCCCAGACCCTGTAAATATCTATGTTAAAGTTGTAGATGAAATTAAACTTGCTAATCAGCTGACCTCAAAATAGAAATATTATCCTAGATTATCCAGGTAGGCCCGGTATAATCACAAGGATAATAATTATTATGATATAATAAAGTGAAAGAGGGAAACAGAAGAGTGATGGTCAGAGTAATGAGAGTGAGATGAGAAGGACTCAGCCCACTCTTGCTGGTTTGGAAGATGGAGGAAGGGGCCATGAGCTGAGGAATGTGGGCAGCTTCTAGAAGCTGGAAAAAGCAAGGAAACAGACTCTCCCCTAGAGCGCTGGGAAGGAATGCACCCTGCCAACACCTTGATTTTACCCCAGTGAGACCAGTGTTAGACTTCTGACCTCCAGGACTATAAGCCAATACATTTGTTATTTTAAGCCACTAATTTTGTGGTAATTTGTTATGGCAGCTACAGAGAACTAATACAGTGCCTTTCCATAGTTCTGGGAAATTCTTCAAATATTCTCCTCAATATTGCCTTTGTCCCACTCACATTCTATCCTCCATATTTCTTGATCTCCCTTTACTATTTTCTATCTTTTTATTTTGGTGATTACTTTAAGCAATTGGCTTAGGGTTCCATGTCAAATAAACTCATATATTTATACCTCTATATTAAGAATTAGTCCATAAACATAATTGTTACACTATATACAATTTTAAAAGATAATTGTATTTATACTTGGATATTATTTTATTTTAGGCTCTAAATTTTTTTTAAAAGTCCAATAAAATTATTCTGATCAAAATTGAAATTTTATGGTCTTTACTGTAGTCTACTGAAAGAGCTTCTATTAATTATCTCCTTTAAACACTAGCAACTAGTTTTATGTAGCCAAAATAATATTAAGCTAAAATCCTCTTAGGGTGACTAATATTATACAAAGGATTTTTTGGTTGTTATCAAATATGTTTATGAGGGGTAAAGTTTGGTTAATGACTCTATTTTGGAAAAATTACTGTCCTTTATAGAGTCTTGGATTCCAAATTTTCAAACCTATCTCAAGTTTGCTTTTGTTTAGATAAGGAATTTAATGAGTCTTTGTTTTCTCATAGAGAATTCTTAATACCTTTTAAAATAATGTATGTATTCTCCTATAATTTTGCCTTGGTATAAGACGTTATCACATTAAGAATATTATTAACCTAACAAAAATTTTTTTTCAAAATTCCTTTCTTCCTTTCAATTCCCTCACTGAATTGAAAATACTATTAGATTTTAAACTATTATGACCATTTGGGGATATTATGAAGTGTTATTCTAAAATATTTTTTCATCAATGTCATGCTTCTTTCTAAGAACAGAGTAAAGTGCTCTGATGTTATAAATAGACTTTATTCCACCAGCTTTCATACATTCTGACTTACTTTATCTATAGCTAGTAAGGTGATACACTTCCTTCCAACATTTAGTGGGGTAAAGTTCATTTATCTTCTAATCTAGGAAAATAACTCCTAACAACCTCTGATACTCAACAGAAACACAACTGTACTTTGGAATTAGTCATCCACCTTGCTTTCATAGTCTCCTTATTTATTAATGCAAAATAGTGGTACAGCGAATGTTTCACAGTGTCATGTACTACCAAAGGAATTTCATTGCAATAGCATTGTTTTAAAATGTATTATTTGATTTTGACCTGACTAGCATAGATCAATTTTCCCCCTCTATGTTCAGCCTGGAATGTCTGAACGCAAAAATCAAGTGTTCTATTAGCTTCCATGCAAAATCGAGATGGCCTTATTAAAAGACAGTCCCAATTAACAATTTCGTGTCATCTGTAAGAAATCAGTTTTTTGCCCACTTCCCATCTCTAATGTTTTTGAGCAAAGAAGAATTCTTGGATCTAGGTTTCAAGGTTTATTTTTGTATATTCCTTAAAGCACTTTACTAAATGAATCTGAGCCTCGTTTTTCAAATATGTAAAATGATTGTTGTGAGGATATACTGCAAAAAATGTAAAGTGTTCAACATGATATATTGTACATAGCATTAATAATTGTTGCATAGGTGGTGCTCTTGTTATTTGCACGCTGTGCTGTGTTTCTGCCCGGCCTCGAATGTCATGTAAAACAGCTGGTGAGTTTTAGGAGGTATCACCCACGTATATCTTGCAGTGTTTCCTTTGCTTGATCAGCAGAGCAACAGAGGAGAATGCTTCTTCTTTGGTACGCAGAGTTCACTGAATAAGGAAAGGGTTTGGCATTTTTGTTTCATCTCTGGTGAAACAATCTGAAGAAGTCTTTTGTCAAATATCTTTGTAAAAAGAGAAAGTTATAAGAAAAATATAAAGATGATGTTATTTATAATCGACAGAAGCCACCTTATTTGAACATCCTGTGTTGAAATGCCTACTCAATGCAGTGACTCACAGGAGCTTTCTAGTGGGAATCAAATGCTCAAATGAAACAGCGTGTTATGCTTTTTACTGGTTGGACTCTGGTAAATATCTGACAACGAATAGTACTTTACCCGAAGGGACACGTATCATGGACCACATAGTCTAACCACAACCATTAAAGGTCTACGTAACTCAAATGAAAATAGGAAAGACAGCTCTCATAGAATCAGATAAGATGCAAAGTAGTTCTTAAGTTAAATAAATGTGTTAGCGAAGTGTAAGTGACTACAATGGTTTTATATCCCTATGTATGTAATGCAGAAATTGTGGGAACCCTTAGAAATCTATTCAAATGGAAAGTAATAAAGCATTTGCACATGACCTTGTATTCATAATCCTTACTACTCATAAAAACCTACATATTTTAACAAAGCTACTTTTCTAAGAATGGCCTTTTCTGGTTAATCCCAGAAAAACTTCATGTTTACAACTTTAAGGTGATAGTCCCAATCAAACAATTTATTTTTGTTAGCTACCTTAGCCACAATTTGTGTATAAAGCTCACGACAGCAAATGGAGTTCTAATCTCAATAGAAGATAAGAACAAACAATTTTCATCTTTTAGTTCTTTACGTAAGGATATAATTTAAGAGAAAACATGCTTAATTTTAGAGATTTTTTAATTTTTTATTTCATTTTGTGAACCTATCAAGTCTGCTGTCTTTTACCTAGGTTGTCTACAAGGTTTAAGCTCAAGGTTAGGGTTTGAGAAAAGGGTTTTGAGAGTGACAAGGATAGATTTAAGAACCAATTTTATAAGCAGTCAGGATGACCAAGAGGTCTAAGAACCGATTTCATACTGAAACGTGGCCATAAGTATTTTCAAGTACATTCAAATAGCCCTCACGAGCACTTTTTTCCTTGCTTCACCAAAACATCCCTACATACCCCTTAAGCCACATCATTTAAGTAGGATTTGTTCATATCAGGTCTCTCTTGTGGGAGTTTCCAGGGACAAGGGTTAGTCCCTTACTTACCCTTACTTACAGCCTTAGCCATACTAGGATATTTACTTTAATTCTAGAGAAGTTTCCTAATTAATATTCTATAGCAAAAGTACTAAGAGCTAGAATTCTCCCTCCGAATCTCTTCCTAGAAATGGAATTCAGAAAGCACAGGACTCCATCCAGCCTTACCAGGGATTCAGATGAGTGTTTCTTATCAAAGAAATAAACAGAGGTCTATTATGATACACTCGCTTGGTCTACTGGCATGTTAATGACAGGCAATGCTGATTTGCTCCAAACTCATACAGTTTCACACATAAGGAGAACCACCTATGTTTCAGGAATGAACATTAGTTTGAAGCGATTGGTGGCGGTATGACTTAACACTTTAAATTTAAATCCTAAAATTCAGGGTGATTTTATGATAGCATACAAAGAATATAAAAATTCAAAGATGACCGTGTGAGACAGACCAAAATTCAACTAGGTTTAGCTGAGTTGGAGAATCCTTAGTACCCTCCCACATACAGTGTTGAAATGTGAAGATAGGCAGTTAATAATACAGGCATGATGATGATTCTGTACGAGCAGGAAAGTAGCACCACCAGTCTTCTTGGACTGTCCCTCAGTACTTCTGCATTTATAGGAAGGTAGACTGGTTTGGTTTAGCTCTTAAAAGTGAAAACTTTTTAATTTTCCTTTTTGGGCAAAAAAAAAAAAAAAAAAAAATTGAAAGGAGTGACGATTGAAAACTGCAGGCTCCACCATGTTTAATCATTAATAGTGAGCCCTTTGGCGAACTCAGGTCCTGATTTTGGAGTTTGGAATCTGACCTTTCCCTAAAGATAAACATTACTGTCGCAGGTTCTGAGTAGGGCCACTTTCTCACTGGCTGCCATCGGAAGAGTCCTCTTCTCAGTGACTCGTAGCTGGAACCTGGATGCAACAGGGGTAGCCAGTCACTATGATTCTTCTCGCTGTGTTTTTTCTCTGCTTCATTTCTTCATATTCAGCTTCTGTTAAAGGTAAGTTTGTGTTGCCTTTTGCTAAAATTTAATTTCAATCTTTGGGGGTAAAAAGTGCGTGTGTGTGTCAATAGTGAAAGAGTTTCTCGCTAAACCGTCTGAAAAACGATGTAACTTTGGAATGTTTTTGAAAGCATGGGTTGAAATGAACACCAAATTCGAATTCCTACATACATTAAGAAGACAGAGGTTCCTTTTAGTTTCAATCCCTGAGACAAGGGTGTTTTTGCTTCAGTTTCTCATTCATGGTCTATTTTTTAAAGGGAAAAAAGAGCTGCCAGCTATTGTTACCTGCCACCGTCGGTCACACTGAATGCAGCTCCTTCATTTGAATTGTAAATGAGGATTTCAAAAAAAATCCAGTCCTTAAATTTCTTTCTAGTTGCTTAGCAATGTGACATCAAGAAGAATTAGACCCAATGGAAAAAGGCATTTAATTTGCCAAAGAATTATGAATGAAATGGTAAAACATGTATTCAATTCTATTATCATTCAAAAGTGATGGAATTATTACAGTCGGTGAATTAAAGAAAATAAAATTATATGATACAGGTTTAAGAAATAAGACTTACTATCTTTAGAAGAATAGGGTGGCTAGTTACAGTTTCTATTTTAAGATGAAACTGATTTTTAAAAAACACATATAAATTATTACCCTCAGAAAAGGCAAGAGAGAAAACAAACATTTTGTGAGGAATGGTTTCAAAAAGCTGTATGAAATGTATTGATATAGAATCTTGTTTAAAATCGGCTAGATTATAAACTTGTATTTCTAAATGCTGCCTTGTGTAAAATGATCACTTTTTAGAGTATCTTAAGAAGATACACTCTTAAAACCAATTGATCCAACATACAACTTAGCATTATAGGGACAGATTTTAAAACTCTATGCTCTATAAGTATTTGATATAAAACAATTGACTTACAAATTTTAAAAACCTGTTTGGGATAAATGGGGCTTTTGATCATAAAGTAAAGTTTTCCTCAAGATTTTTTGTATGAAAAATTTCCACAGGAGGATAAAAGGTAATGTTCATTATTGTGGCAATAAATAGATGGCTAAATTTAAATGAATTCACCTAAGCAATTCAAACTTTAGGGTTTTGAAATAAGGCAATATTTTCACCAGTTTCTAAAATGTTCACTTTTTAAAAATATAGTTCTTACTTGGATGAAAGAAATTTTTTAATAAGAAAAAAGTAAAGATTTATAAGTCATATCTAATTGAGAATTATATAGAGAACTTACGATTTTATCTGTCAAATAAATTGTTGAGTATTTGAAATGTGAGTGATTTAAATACCATAATATCAAACGTAATACCATGATTATCTTGAGAAAAATAATTGAAACATAGCAGTTATTGTGGGGTTCTCTCTTTTTTCCCCATTTTATAAACCAGAAATTGGATAAGTTGATGTTTTCATATAGACGTACAAAGAATTTAAATACACACACACACACATACACACACACACACACACACACACACACACACACAGGACAATGGCATATGGGGAAAATGTGGTTTGGAATATAGCTACTATTTGTTGTATCCAAGTTTAGTGGCAAATCCAGACTTTTAGAACCTGAAGCTTATGCAATTTAGGGCCCATGAGGAAAGATTGCAAAATATCTTACTTTTGCAAAGGTTACTGAAAAAAGATATAGCATGGGTACCCCTTGCTAGGGTCCTCTTCCAAAGTCTTGGTGGGAGCCTGGGCAAATGAGGGGCTTCATGGTACAAATTGCTTATGCCAATATCATAAATAAAAAGTACAGGACCTGACAGCTTCTCTACCTAGACGGGATAAACGTCCTGTAGTATAGCACCATGATTTAATTATAGATTCTTTGCCCTTGTAACAATTAACATTTAACTAGCAAACTACTTGTGAAGAGTCTACCACAAAATCAGGCCATTCCAAATTGTGGGATCCCATGTATGGCCTCAAAAGTCATCTCTAACTTAAATGACCAGTGCAACTCTTCGGGAGATGCTCAGATCTGGGTGGATGTTGAGGGCAGGTTGGAATGTGAAGAGAATGGAGGAGGAGGGTTAGGATTAGGCTGGAAGAAGGTCTGTGTGATTTGCTGAGTGTGAACTTTCTCAAGACTCAACTTTTCCCTTCTATTTCTTAATTATGCTTTGCAATGGTGGGTCTATTCTCAGTACCTTCTTTGGGTTTTCTTTGTATAATACTTTTACTTTCTATTTAATTTTGTCACCTCTAACCCTGAATGGTTCCTTCTTTTCTAGTCTTTCTCTCAATTCCTGGCCCTCCCTTTACTTTTCAGTCCATTTACATTAATTATCTTCCATTTCTTCCCGTCCCCCCTTCATTCCACTATTTTATTTTTCTGACCTTATAGTTTTCTGTTGAGTTCTTAAACTCCATTACCTGTCACCCTCATTGCCACTGCACACCTCCTCAAACCTCACCGTTAACTTATCTCTGCTTTGTCTTCTTGCTTAAGCTGATTAACAGTGCTATTGTTCTCATGTAGCTTTGATGGATGCGGATGTAAAGATATTTCTAAAAAAGTTCAAAAGTAAGAGTTTTGTTGCTTTTAAGTCACTTAAAAATTCTAAATGCACTCGAAGGGGCAAATTGAAGAGGTGTTGACTCCTTTTTGGCTAAAATTTCTCTCTCTTTTCATTTTATCTACTACCAGTTCCAAAAAAAATGCCATTATGCATACTCTGAAAAGCAATACCCTAAAAAAGAAATTCAGTCAGCCATGGCACATGCACCCACATGGAACATGCCAGATCTCTGAACAACATAAACAGAGAAATACCTACCAAAGGAGAAAGGATGACAGGGACAACACTGGATTGTCGCACAATCCACTTATTTGAATGACATTAGGCTTAATCTCCTGTTGAAAAGTAGGAAACAGTTTTGGGAGAGCAAGACCTATTCTTACGGGTGTTTTATCACTTCCAAGTTGTAGACAAGTGTATGACTAGTATATGTTCCTTTTCATATTCTTTTGACCAATAAAGTAAAAATAAGAACAAAATGAACAACATGGTAGTTTAGAAAACTTTGCAACTCCCTGCTGTTAGCTATTACACCTGCGCTAGCCCTGCAGGGACTTTGCAATCGCCAGTCTGTCCCTGAGGGGCTGGGGGGAGGGGCAGTGCTTCCTACAGACATCCGTGTGGCCAGCCTGAAGCCTTGGCCAGGTATCACCTTCTCACAGAAGTCTTCCTTTTAGCATCCACCTTCCTTTTCCTGTTTCTCTTTTCTTCATTATCACTTCTAACATACTGTGAAATTTGCTTATATGCTTATTTTTTCAATGGCCCATCTCCCTCTCATTTATGTGTAAACTCCATGAAAGTAGAAATGTGTCCGCTGGTCCAGCCCCAGAGTCTAAAAAAGTGCCTACCCCCCAGCAGGTTCTAAGTACATCCTTGTGGAATGAACAAATCAACGAATTCCTAGCTTACTCCTCAGGAATGGAATGCGACCTAAAGTTTTAGAGACATACAGTAAAGCTAAGAGCATCATCTTTAGAGCCAGACAGCCTGGGTTCAAATCATATCTCCATGACTAATTGCCTGCATGACGTCGGGTAAATGATGTAATCTCTGTGCCCCTAAGTCTCTTCTTCTACAAAATGAGATGAATAGTACTGCCTACCCCATTGGGTTTTTTTGAGGACACAACATACAGACGATATATTTTGACCGTTTTTTTCCTCTGGGCAGTAAGTGCTGTAGTGGATGATGGAGATGGTGGAACAGATTGTTGCTGCATAGATGGCAAAGACTTTTCAGAGGTTTTCTGAATTTTTTGGCATTGCCAAATAATTTTACTTCCTTTCTCAGCTGCTTCACTTCTGGTCCAGTCACCCCAACCTCCTTTCCTGCACCTCTCCAAATATGTATATTTTCTGAGGGAGAAAAAGTTACGGTTGCCTGTTATCATTAACTGGGCAATGCAACCTGGTTAACATTGAGGAAAAGTAAACTGAAATCTTTTTTTACTATCTCCTGAGAGCCATAGATAGAAAATAGACAAAAAGAGTTTATAGGGCCGTAAACTTCAAGTCATCTCTAGGAAACACTTGGTTCTTTATGTTTCCTTGGGATAAGTTAAACTGAATTGGAAAGTGTGTGAACTCATCCAGATATCAATTTTCTTGGTTCACAGTACTGACTTGCATACGATTTGATATTAAATCGCCCCTGCCAAACTTTAGCCAGTACTAAGATTTTATGTAGTAATACTACATCATTTTATTCAGGCACTGCTAATTTAAATTTACATATGTGTAGCCCTGAGATGTACCCTTGTACTCAAAATTTGCTAATTCAATGAATAGAATAAATTATACTGAAAGGATATTCCTTAAATATCAAAAATATCCAAATTAAAGAACTGTCTTCTAACCTTTGAAATTACTTTGGCATTGATCTGTTTGCATTTAAATAATACGTTACTTATAAGTGGTTCTTATTAAATTTATAAAGCAATTCCTGATAGGACCTCTACTTGAAATCTTATTCACATAATTAAAAGCAATACGACGGCATTTCTTTAAATAATTGATTATGGATGCAGACTGACAATTGATTATGATAATTGATTATGAATGCAGACCAAAGTTTTCTGAAATGGGAGCTTATTTGTTTGTTTGTTTGTTTATGTTTTTCAAGGCAATGATTTCGGCATGTGGAGAAGTGAAACCCTCTTTCACTCAGCAAATATTTCCTAACCTCCCACTGAGCACTCCGGTGGTAGAGGAACTCATTGATGTCACACTGCACAGTCCCCGGCTGGACGGGTGTTATGCAATGAAAACTTAACTTGTGTCACTATCTTTATGCAGGTCACACAACTGGTCTCTCATTAAATAATGACCGGCTGTACAAGCTCACATACTCCACTGAAGTTTTTCTTGACCGGGGCAAAGGAAAACTGCAGGACAGCGTGGGCTACCGACTTTCATCCGGTGTGGACGTTGTCTTGCTGTGGAGGAATCCTGATGGTGATGATGACCAACTGATCCAAATTACGGTGCGCATTTTCTACCAGAAAAACACCAAGATCAAATGTCAGCAAAGTCTTTGGGAAGTGGACCATTGGATAGCACTTGTTTCGTGTTCTTAGTTAGATATCTATTTAGTTTGTTATCTATCACTAAAATAAGCAGATCTATAATTTTGAAGTTTTTACTGATCTAAAGTGAGCTGGTCTTTCCAAATTGTTGAAGCAGGCAATAGAAGGTGCACCGTGGTGAGCAATTGAAGTATGATGTCCAATTCTACGTATCATACTAATAGGGACATTAAACCAAAGTCCATTCAAAATATTCTGGCAGTGAGGAGTCTAGAATCCAGGTCATGTGAAAAATGATTGGGATCACTCTAACTGAAAGAGGAGATAGATTAAGAGGTGCCTGAGTTCCTTGATCTAACAGGTGGAATTACCAATGAGGGAGTAAACCTATTCTGTATTCTTCTGGAGGAAGGAATCATGTCGTCCCCTGCATGACAGCAACTGAACAGTTACAATGGTTTCGATTTATGTGTCGAGAAGAGAAACCAATGGGGCCTTTTCCAATTTTAATATATGGTGATTCCATATTTGCTTCTCAAGAATATAAAGTTGGTTGTTTTTCTGCATGTAAGTGTGAAACAGGGACACAGGACCAAATACTTGGAACTAGCAGTTCCTGATGTCCTTTATAATGAGCTGTCATTGCAACATATTTACCAAGTGATCTTTGCTTTCCTGGATGTCTCTTAAAGCTATTGTGTTTTCCAACTTTGATCAAAACATCACCATGCACCTCTCGAGGCATTTCTCAATAGAACATTACATACCTCAATATTCCGTAATTAGGCTGTTTAGCCTTACTTTTAAATTTACAGATGAGGTAGGATGGGGCAGGAATCTTCTCGAACAAGTGGAACAGGAAGTGAGGTGATCAGGCAGAGCACAACCGTGCAAAACAAATGAACAGAGTGACAATGACCTAAAAGTCACAGTTATTGTAAGACTGAAGTCACAGAATTCTTTAAGTATCAATATTATTGCCTTACTCAAAAATCTAATTTTTTAATACCTTCTCCATTGTTTTAAGGTGAGTTTCAAGCTCCTATAAATCATCAATTGAAAAACGACAGAAGAAATGTGGGCCAACCCTGCCTGCTCCTTTACCATGTTATTTTCTAAGAGACTCTGATGAAGACAGAAAGTTTTTTAATAAATTTCTTTCTATGACTGCAGATAAAGAATGTACATGTTGAAAATGTGAATCAGCAGAGAGGCGAGAAGAGCATCTTCAAAGGAAAAAATCCACCTAAAATCATAGGGAAGAAAAACTTGGAAGCTCTGCAAAGACCTGTACTCCTTCATCTAGTCCACGGAAAGGTAAAAGGATTTTGAGGGTCCCACATCTTTTTTCTCCAACTTCATATTTTTCTTCCCTTCCATAGATATGATTTTGGGGTAATCATGTTTTCACTACTTTTATGGCAAATGGAATTTTTTTCAAGAACTAACAAACATATGTTCGAAGTTAAATGTTTCCAAAGCAAATCAATGCCCTGAATTCCCTCATATCTACTAGCAAATTTATGTTTTCTATTTTTGTGAAAATCTTTATAATCAAGAATCAAGTATTTATTTTTTTGATGAGAAGTATTATTAAAAGGTGCATTTCTTATGGAAGAATTACAAAGATAGTACAGTACAGTAAATCATCACAGCATAATTGGATAAATTCAGGAAAGTAGACAAATTATGAGAATGAAATGATCTATTAATAACTTAGATTAGTAATATTTATTTGTGACAATAGCAGTATCTGGCTAAAGTACAAAGTTGAAGCTTTTGAAAGGGCATGGCAAGTCTAAGGTAGAGTTGATTTTTTTAAAGAAGTGCTTAGAGATTATTTTAAAACTCTGACGTGGAAAAGCATTTTAAATATTGGAATAATGAATGAACATTTTATACAATATCTATTTGGAAATCTCAAAAATTTCTGGAAGTGTATATTACTTACAGTTTGATTCTATTGAAATGGTCTTAATATATTTAGAATTAAGAAGAAGTTATGATCAGTGAATTATTAGCCATTACATATGGGGGTTGATGAAATTACAGGTATTCTGTTGACGTACATAAAAATGCATCAGTAAATATGAGAGCTTAATTTTAGGAACCAAAGCAGGAAAACAGAAAGGGAACAGTATAGTTATAACTCTGCACATCTCTAAAATTAAACTTTCTGGATTCAAAATAAAAACGAAAATACATACTTTAAAATAGAAATTTCAGACCTCTGTATTGCTAATTGTGATGCACATTTTTGTATAAAGTACCAAAAAGGAACTCACAAGAAGGAATCTTGTGTCATCACCTCTCCTACAACCAAATATGAATCACTATCTTTAAGAATGCTTTCTCTTCCTTCTCCACGTGTCAAAATTCTTACCATGTTTCAGACTTTGCTCACAGGGCCTTTCTTCCATAAAGTTCACACCCTTCCAGCCAGCTCAAAATAGCCTGAACTCTTTAGAACACTCTTAGCACGCCGTAGCTCACTCATGACCCTTACACTCTTTTTGGTCATTTCTGTTCATTGTTAGATTATGGGTTTTGGAAGAGAAAATACCCATTCGTCTTTATATTCCAGCCACTCCCCATCACCTCCATGCCTTTCCACCCCTCCAAGAACCATGCTTATTGTTTCGCTTATTGTTTACTTGATAACAGCTAAAATGTGCTGAGCACTTACCATGTGCCAGGCACTAACTGAAGGCATGACATGAATTGTCTCTTATCTTCTTAACAGCCCTGGGAAGCAGGGGCTACTTCATCATCCTCTTGTGACAGATGAAGAACTAAAGTTAAGAGGAGTTGGGAAACTTGCCTGTAGTCACTGGCAAATGGCGGAGCTGGGATTGGAAACAAAGTCTGTGCTCAAACCTCTGTGTTCTACTATCTTCTTGCTGGAAAGTTTTGGGAACGTGCCTGCCTCTTTGGTTGCTTGTAGGACCCCTTAATTATGTCGTGGCATCATCTGTTGACTCACCTAGTTGGCATGTGGCTCAATTTTGTTAACAACATGAAATGTTATTTTCTTCTCTGGACTTCCAATGTGGCAAGACATTCAAGTCCGTAAATATTACTTGTATTTATAATCTTCATGAAAACCAATCATTTTATAGCTCCTTCGGCAGCGGCTGAGCGCAAAGTCTTGTTACACGCATGAAAGAATGCGGTACCCTCACTGTTCAAAGGCTGGGCGGAAACTGCCACCTCACTATTTCAGTGACTCCAATGGGCCAGTTCTAGAGCAGCTATGATTTGTGATGATTTACTATAATCACAGGTTAAAGTACATCATCGTATCTCTCAATTATGCAATAACGTACTCGTTGGAAAAAACTTGACCCTGGAGACCAAGAAGCCTAGTGGAAGTTTCAGCCACGTCACTGTCGGAAAGATCATTACTTAAACTATCAGTTCCGCTTACTGTGAAAGGCAGGGCAGGGTCAAGCGCTGATGGTCTGTTTCCTTAGAGAGCATTTGCTACCTCAGGCTCAAATTAAGTTTTGCTCCCTGAAATTTCTGTGATTTCAATGATGTTCACCCGCATGCACTTTCTGTGCTTCCAGAGGTCTCCGCTCTCCCTTCCCTGTTTGAAGTTCCCACATTTACATTAGAAGAGAGAGACCATCAAAATACTCAGATACACATTCACTGCGTGTCTTCCTTTTTCCATGCCCCATCATCTCCTCTTCATAAGACTCTAGTTTTGTCTACAAATCATAAATTAAGTTGGAAACGTGACAGTTATATGGCTAAGTTGATTAACACTGACAAGCAAAAGATGCCTCGAGTTATAGCAGGGATTCTTTTTTAGCCTGAAATGCTGATCCAATTAACTGGATGATCATTGGATTTCCATTTCTGGTTTTGGCTGTCTGTATAGATTGAATTAACCACGTGACTGCTGACTCAGCACTTTATTTTGCATTGTTTCCAAGCATTGATATGCTCTCTGAATCAGGCAGCATAGCTCATGTACTTACACCAACCTCCACAAGAAATGGGACACATTGAAAGCTTTCAAGTTTGTTATATATTTCCTTACTTGTTTTCCAACGTGCCATTTCCTAGCTATGCTCTGTCTTGGATATCAAAGATAAAATGACTAATCCGTGTTTGCTAGGATCCTTTTTATTTATTTTGCTGTTTGGGCAGTTGATGGCATTTTGTCTTCTCTTATTTTTAAAAACTGTATAAAGTAAAGGAACGTATAGAGAGAGGCATCTTCTTCCTAAGGAAAAATATGAATGATGCCCACTGATTTCAAGAGTAAACAGTCCCTCCATATTTGGCTGGAAAAGACACTGTATCTCCTTCCCAACGACCCTGCCCAGTCTCCTTCTAGATTTGGTTTCCTTGAGTTCAAAACTTGGTTTGTAAGCAGGTTGTGCCTGCTACTGCTCTTTGGAAGCTCTGAGGACTGTGAATGTAGGTAAGAGCCCTGTGCTCGTGGATGTTCAGAGCTCATTTCAGTGTTGAATGAAGTAATCAGCTTTATGGCCTGAATACAATAAAACTTACTCAGTCCCTGTTGTGAAAGAAGGAATTTAAGATTATTACTGTGATAGCCACGTGGATTGAACTGCAAAGCCCTGACTTTATATTATTATTATTGTTTAATGATCACAAGCCAGCTCATTTAAGCCATTTTGACACTCAGCTGGGATGATACCAGTGCTATCTTCTCTTTGGATCTCATTAGTCTGCTCTAATCTGAAGAAACAGAATTTGGGCCCCAGAGGTAGGAGTCATACAAAAGAAGGAGACTGGTTCACTTTTCTAGTTCTAAGGAAACAATAGAAACTAATAGAAGGAATGAAAAAAAATTTCTTTGTGTCTCACAGTTTATATCTATCATTCAGCCTACCAGGAAAAAAAATGACTCTAATGCCAGTTTCTGAGGAATCTAGAGGTCAAGATCAAAACTTGATCCATAGAAGTGTGTCAGTAATAGAAGAGCACTTCACCTTGTGCATAGTCCAAACAGTAAATCCGAGAACTGGGTTTCCTGAAATTTTAGGTAGAAGTTTATAAATAGTTCAAGCACATTTTGTAGCCTAGAAGAAGAGTGAGCTAATGATGATAGTATTATTCTTCCCACTTAACAGAGTTACTTTCTAAAGTATTTAAGACTCAGACCAAAAGGACATGGGCCATAGGCGTGTCCTTTGTCACCCAGTGAGCCTCTTTGACTGTTTCTGAGGTCAAACAACCCAGATACGAACTTCTAATAGCCATGATGTTTGGAGATACCCTACTACCAAACATTTGAAAAGGAAATTGCACTGTGATTATTAAAGAAGCCCTACTTTACAAAATAGAATATCATAAACTCAGGCTCGAGTCTGGGACTTGGCCAGTGATTTGTTTGAGAACATGATACTGCGGATTTTCAGACACTGAGGTCATTATTCCAGTTCCTTTTTGATCGGGACACACCGTCTTCCAACATTTATAGGTTCATCCAGTGTAATGACTAAAATTGATTGCCAGATAAAGTAAATCCATCAATAGGCAGAGTATACATAGGAAGTAAAAAGAGATTTGCAGCAACTTGCTTGGATAATTCTGGCAAACTCTTTTCTTCTAAAGCATGAGAGTTTTTATGTAGGCTGAATTATTCAGATTGATATCAGTTGGATTCATTGCATAATTGCTGAGCTTTACTTGAAAAGTCATGGTTTGTCTTAAAGAGGAATAGGAAGGCATTCAGGATATTTCTTATAGAAATGTTCAACTATAATTACCACAGACCTTGGGAACTTTTACAGAGATGATATATCTATCCTCTATTTCTAAATTGCGTGATGTGTTTGGAGTCAATACAGGGTGAAAAATAGCAGGCTGCTTTCCAGAAAATTCTCTTCATCCTTTTATCTTGTTTCTTAAACATAGGTTAAAATGGTAGAAGACACTGTTCTCATCCCTGTACCTATAAATAGCAAAAATGAGAAAACAAAGCTAAGTCTTTTGCTAGTGCTGCCAAATCACAGTCACCCTTCTCATTTCAGCCTCTTTTCCCTGCCTCCTAAAGGGAATCTCAAAACAGTGCCCGGGCAGGGTATGCAGCAGTAGCAATCTCAACCTCAAATCTTCTAATCTTCTGTATCTGTTTTTTTTTTTTTTTTTTTTTGAGACAGAGTCTCACTGTGTTTCCCGGGCTAGAGTGAGTGCCGTGGCGTCAGCCTAGCTCACAGCAACCTCAAACTCCTGGGCTCAACCAATCCTTCTGCCTCAGCCTCCCGAGTAGCTGGGACTACAGGCATGCGCCACCATGCCCGGCTAATTTTTTTTTCTATATATTTTTAGTTGTCCGATTAATTTCTTTCTATTTTTAGTAGAGACGGGGTCT
>CAUYRB010031447.1:0-27322 GCA_963574695.1 Propithecus perrieri | reverse complement strand
TCTATGCCTATTTTGATGAGAGTTTTTATCATAAAGGTGTGTTGGACTTTGTCGAATGCTTTTTCTGCATCTATTGAAAGAATCATATGGTCTTTGTTCTTGCTTATTTATGTGTTCTTGTTTATTTATGTGGCAAATTGCATTTATAGATTTGCGTATGTTAAACCAGCCTTGCATCCCTGGAATAAAGCCCACCCGGTCATGATGAATTATTTTTTTGATGTGCTGCTGAATTCTATTTGCTAAAATTTTGTTGAGGATTTTTGCATCTATATTCATGAGGGATATTGGTCTGTAGTTTTCTTTTTTTGTTGTCTCCTTTAAGTGGGGCACCACAAGAGCAGAAGAACGGGATCCATTTGTACTCACCATCAAATTGGTATTAACTAATCAACACATAAATGCACATATAAGAATAACATCTATTGGATGTTGGGGGGGAGGGGGGCGGGAGGGGGGGGAGGAGGGAGGAAGGGACGGGTATTTGTATACCCAAGGAGTGCAATGCACACTACCCAAAGGATGGACATATTTGAAACATGGACTTGGGGGGGAAAACCAAGGGCAACACACGTGACCTAAACATCTGTACCCCCATAATATGCTGAAATAAAAGAAAAAAAAAAAGAATTCTAGAAGAAAGTGTTGAAAAAACTCTTATAGACATTGGCATAGGCAAAGAACTTATGAAGAAGATCCAAAAGACAATCACAGCAACAACAAAAATAAATGTATAGGACCTGATCAAATTAAAAAGCTTCTGCACAGCCAAGGAAACTATCATCAGAGCAAATAGACAACTTACAGAATGGGAGAAAATCTTTGCACGATATACATATGATAAAGGTCTGATAACTAGAATCTATATAGAACTCAGGAAAATCAACAAGAAAAAAAAATCAGACAACTCCATTAAAAAGTGGGCAAAGGACACAAACAGATTTTTTTCAAAAGAAAAAAGACTAATGGCCAATAAATATATGAAAAAATGCTCAACATCTCTAATCATCAGGGAAATGCAAATCAAAACGACAATGAGATACCACTTAACTCCAGTGAGAATGGCTTTTATCAAAAAAGTCCCCAAACGACAGATGTTGGCATGGATGTGGAGACATAGGAACACTCCTACACTGCTGGTGTGACTGCAAACTAGTACAACCTCTGTGGTAAGTAATATGGAAATACCTCAAAGAGCTACAAGTAGAACTAACATTTGATCCAGCAATCCCATTATTGGGCATCTACCCAAAGGAAAAAAAGACATTTTATAAAGAAGACATCTGCACTCGAATGTTTATAACAGCACAATTCACAATCGTAAAGCTGTGTAAACAACCCAAGTGCCCATCAATACATGAGTGGATTAATAAAATGTGGTATATGTATACCATGGAATACTACTCAGCCACAAAACACAATTTTGATTTAGCACCTCTTGTATTATCCTGGATAGAGCTGGAGCCCATTCTACTAAGTGAAGTATCAAAAGAATGGAAAAACAAGCACCACATGAACTCACCATCAAATTGGGTTAACTGATCAACACTATGTGCACGTATGGTAGTAACATTCACTGGGTGGCGGGCAAGTGGGAGAGGGGAAGAGGGGATGGATATATTCACACCTAAGGGGTGCTGTGCACACTGTCTGGGCGATGGACACACTTATAGCTGTGACTCAGGTAGGCCAAAGGCAATATATGTAACTTAAACATTTGTACTCCAGTAATATCCTGGAAAAAAAAGAAGAGTGCTGATATCAGTCAGAAATATCCATCTTGAGCGTGAGAGACAGTCATTTGGGCCAAGTGATGCTTTTTTTACTTTTGTGATGTAAAGTGTGATTTCTTTTCACTGTCTGTCCCTCCATGAATGAGTGTTGGTCAGAGGACAAGTTGGTTAGACTTCAGGATGGAAAGAGATTCTAGCAGAAGTACAAGATGAATTGAGAGCCAGAGAAGTGTCTCTCTATGTACCAGGGGAGGAGAAAGCTGTGGCATAGGAAGAAGAACCAAGAGGCCAGATAACCTCATTTTTTCCTCTACCTTATGAGGGTGAAATTGTCAGAAACACATATCCATAATTAATAAGAGGCTTTTTAGAGAGTAAGACTTCTAATAGATACTTCAATAGCTAAAGTCCTTCATCAGTATTACACAGCACCTGAGGACAGATTTTCATGATCAGTAATTAATCATTTATTCAACAAATAGATATTGAATTCAAGGCATAATCCTAAACTATGCCGGCAATCGAAAGGAAAAAAAAATTGAAGGGCATTCCTCTGCCTCAGAGGACATAAAAACTCTAGTTGCTAACTGTGAGAAATGGGAATCCTGTTATGTACCTGGGCTCCACTTGTAACTGGGAATCTGCTTTTGATGTGTTTTTTTGTTCTTTTTCTGGTAAACCTATCATTTGGCTCACTCTGTACCCCTGCCATGGCTTACTCTGTACCCCTGTTATGGTGAGGGAAAACTACCATAACCATAACTACCTGCTGAGGCCTTTGATTGTTTCTTTTGAAATGTCTGGTTACTTTAGAGCTGCAATGGAATATGGTTTGGGCCATAAGACTCTGAGGCTAAGTGATGGCTGAAGCTGTTTTGAAACTCAAAGACCTTTGGGGGAAGAAATTTAGTAGCCAAACTACGAAAGTTGAATTTTTTCTCTGTCTCTCATACATATGGGGCTGAATATATTATTTAATTTCTACATCAATAATATTTTAATAGTGATTATGCAAATCAGTTCTGGTGAAAGTTTATTATCCTGCTCCCATAGCAAGTATGCATTCCTTACTTAAATTTAGTGTAAGTATAAATTCCATATGGTATGCAAAGCTATCTTTATGTATTGCTGATATAGAATATACCATCTGTGAGTTTTAGGACAGTCCAGGTAACATTTTCAGGCAAATTATCCTTTCATTTCTGTTTATAAGACTTGAAAATTTTTCAATTGCCATCCACTAGCTATAACACAAACTGAATTTTACATGCCTAAATTTATTTTTGTATATATAAAATTATCTGAACACTTTCTCAAAGCTCTCCCAGATTAAAATCCCATGGCTTTGTGAAAATAAAAGGAAAGTAGTAATTTAAAAATTGTATTAAAAACCAGAATCATATACTGAGAGAGACTGTATATTCCAGGTGTCCACAATGAATACATTTCTTTTTCTGTGTATTAATTTATCAGAATTAAAAATAATCATTCAACCTTGATTTTTCCATTTAATAGTGTTTTTAATAGTGAGTTTAGATGGTAAAAGGGCACATGCCATCATCCATGGTTTACCAGAATGTATCAACCATGGAAAATTTCTTCAGCTATCATAAGCAACCAAATTTTGAGATTTAAATAAGGGTTAATTTGGTATGTGTTCATCCAGATTGATAAATCTTGGCATTTGAACTGTGTAATTCAAATATAGGATAATCCAAGAGAGATGGATAATCTCTGATATCTCAAGAGAACATGTATTATTTCCAAGGGTTTTAGTATTTAAATTAAAATCCAACTTACTATCTCAAGGGATGTTTTTTCAGAAGAAGGCCAAGTATTTCAGACCCTAACAGTGTCCTTTAAATTGTTCGTAAATAATAATTGGTAAATCTATGGTTTAAATACATATGGGATTCCACAAAATTCTCTCTCTCTCCTATCAGCCTTTGTGAGTGAAAATGGTTTTAATGAGGTATGTGGCTAATTGGAAATTTTATTAGCCAAGGTCCTGTTGTTACTTGGTGATCAGGGTGTCTAAGAACAGTACCCGTAACCCATTGGCTTCTTGTCAATTTTGATTCCTTTTTTTAAGAGACAATTTTCAACTTAGAGATTTTGGCCTTGGTTTACGCATGTGGCACATTTATAAAATAATCATGCCTTGGAATATTTTTTTGATTACTAAAGTAAATACCCAAGCCATTTATGATTTTTTATAATTGTCAAAAATGGCACTCAGATATAGTACTAGATGCCTGATATCTCATTTATTTCTGGGACCCTTGAAAATTCTTTCAATCTACATGTTTAATTTATCCCTGCATAATTATTTTTAACCATAATTATTATTCCTGATAGGTAAAAACATTTATGTGGTTAACATTTATAAAGTGCACTGTAAATATGCTTGAGTAGAAGTACTATTCTGCAAATATTATCATAATTAGGACTGCTATTTTTTTCCAAGGATCAAAGATTCCTAAATCTATCTTTATCTTTCAACTTTGGTTTATAGGAACATCTCATTATAATGAGCCAAAGGTCTATTTGATCATTAACGAGCTAATTTTAACACTTCCAAGTAACTGCTTATGACACAGCTAATTTGTAATAGGATTTTGAAGTACAAATTACATAGTTCTGCTTAAATATTTAGAGTAAAATATGGACACTATCTATTCGCACTCCGTATACACAGCTAACTCCCCTTTGTCCCTAGAAGAAAGGTTTAATTTTGCAGGTTTCAACCACAAAATGAGGTGTTAATGAGCTACATCTTTATTCTCACTTTTAAGTGATTTCGTTTTAATCATAGTATGACACCACTATAGTTTGTGTGGAAATAAAAAACATAGCTCATGGTAAGAAACAGATTCCTTAAAGAGGTAATTTTACCTTCAGCCACATTCAGGATATCTAGTCTTTTACAGTAAGGACAGAAATTCATAAACAATTGCTAAATTATGCAGTCCTCCCTGGAGATGTTTCTAAATTACGTTTCCCTTCTTATAGAGCTAGTTTTCATGTATTCACAAATGAGGCACATTATAATTATTAATTCAAAAGCATAGTATATCAATACAGTTTATAATATAAATAGTTTACTTTGGAAAGAATGTGCTGAATGAGTTATTAAAGCAATTTTATTGGTTCCCAGATTTACCATAGAAGAAATAAAACACCCTTATGAAAATTTCCCAGCACTAAGTCCATTTAACATCTATTTCATATGCCCTTAAGTTCTTCAAATGTTATTGCCAGTAAAAAGAGAGTACCTGATAATAAAATTATTCTTCTTTTCTCATATTCTTCTTTCCCTCCTTATGTTCTCACAGAATACTGTCCCCATCTTTATGGGAACACTGTCTCTCTGTCTCAGAGTTTTTGTGGGTGTGGAAGGAAGAAAGTGTTTGTTAATTTTGCTTCCTATAAGGTAAGATCTCAATGTTTGAAGGTCACTTAACAAACTCCATTTACCTTCATATTAATCTATTGGAATTACTAGCTGATATCTGTTTGATTTTGAATTATAGAAGAAGATAGCTAACATTTGTTAACACTGACTATGTTGCAGGAATTTTACTGATACCATTTCTTTTAACTATCACACTTATTCTTCCAATTAATCTTATTTTTTGTATTTGAAAAAGGTGAGGGCAGAGGCTTTGAAATGTTCACTTACTTGCTGTAGATTTCATAACTCGCCAGAGGAAAAAACCATGATGGAACTCAGATTTGTGTGATTCCAAAATCACGTGCTTTCATAGCTCCAAGCTAAATAGAAAAGACAGAAACTGGTCCCTACTGCAACCAAGGAAACATAATTTTCCACCAGAAACATACATTATCTTTAAACTTTGAAGATAAAATATGTAGCAAAAGCTCAACACTAGACTTACAAGTAGTGACATGGGCAGCAAGGACAGATGTCCAGTGACATAGTAATATAGAGTTGCTATGAATATCTGACCAAAAGTCTCTCATGATCCCCAAATCAGATGCACAATGGCATTTAATGAGAGTTCCATGAATCATTAACATCAGACTCTGAAAACAGAATTATCGAAGGAAGATTAAGATTTTCTACAACAAAGATCTTATCCAAATGATAAGAAAATTGTATTAAACAGAAGACTTCATTCCCCAGGCAGTCTGGTTAACAATTCCCCTTGTTTGATTATATAAAATATGATAATTGAAAAAATTATAAAAGTTTTAAATGTGTGCTTAATGTAGTTGGCTATTTTTCCTCTTGGAAATAAAAAGGGCAGATATTTTGATAGTTTTTTTCAATTTACATCTGTGGAGAGTACTGGAATGGGATAACTTAGATAAAATAGCAATTTTCCATTAAAAATTTACAGTCAAAATGGAGGTAATTTTTAAGAAATTTAAAAAACTGCCTTTACTGAATTCTAATCAATAGATTAACAATTTTTACCCTGTGCTCAATGTAACTCTCTCCTACATACTCCTGTTTTTATTCTAATTGATCTGAATACTGTATAATCAGCGATGACTATTTGCCATCTTGATTTTTCAGTTCTTTGAATTCCTCTTCTCTAATGACAATGTTATCCACCTGAACTATTTCTACTCATAGCACTTCTGATGCCAAATGTGTGGATGTATTCTCATACCAGCCAGTTCTTCAATTCTCAAGACACTGACTGGTGTCCTACAATTTCATTCAATTCTGTCACTGTCTACCTAGAGAAAGTGTCAGATCCCACAGGTTAAGGACTCAGTCCCACAAAACTCATCCCCCCTCTCCTGCTTAAATAGCAATCTCAGGCTTCTTGCACTTCAGAGCAACTGGCTATGAGTCAGGAGTTCCCACAACCCCTTCCCCAGGTTCCATAATTTGCTAGAATGGCTCACAGAACTCAAAAAAGCACTTTATTTACATTTACTGGCTTATTATAAAGGATATAACTCAGGAACAGTCAAATGGAAGAGATGCATAGGGCAAGGTATAGGAGAAAGAAAGGAGCACAGAGGTTCCATGTTCTGAGTGTACCACCCTCCTAGCACTGTGATGTGTTCACCAACCAGAAGCTCTCCAAGCTCCATCATTTAGAGGATTTTATGGAGGTTTTATGATATTGGCATGATTCATTAAGTCATTGGCCATTGATGATTGACTCAATCTCCAGCCCCTCTTCCCTCTTTAAAAGTGATGAAGTAGGGGGCTGACAGTTCCAACCCTCTAATCGTACTGTGGTCTTTCTGACGACCCGCCTCCATCCTGAAGCCATCTAGGAGCCTCCAGCCACCATTCATGTCATTAGCATAAACTCAGGTATGGTTGAAAGAAACTTATGTGAATAACAGAAGATGCCCCTCTCATTCCTATTACTCATGAAATTGCCTTCAGGAGCTCTGTGTCATGAACTGGGGAGGAAGACCAAATATATACTTCATATTATATCTCAATGTCACATCACCCTACCTTGGGCACTCACTCCTATAGCACATACTGTAGGTCAGTGGTTCTAACTATGGTGTGCCTCAAAATTACCCAAACATGTATTAAAATAAGAGCATTAGGTCCTACTGTTGGAATTTTTGATATGATACATCTTGAGTGGAGCCTTAGAATATGCAGTTCTAACAAGTTACCAGATGCTGCTGATGTTACTGGCCCAGAGACAACATTTTCAGGATCGTTAGCTGAGACATTGTCATTACTTATGACAGCAACTTCTCTATACTCACAATTTCATTTACCCTATTCTCCGAGCTCCTCCTTTAATACCCTGACTTTAAAATCTTTCAATGTCTCTGAGACCTCCAAACTATTATTTTATCAACATTGATTTTTAACATTGACCCTCACCCCTTAATCTAATCTCTTGCCTTTTTTCTAACCTAAATTCCATGGTCAGTCATCCCCATGTACTCTCAAGTTTCTTGTTTCTCATTCACTTTGTTGAATCAGCTTGGAAAATAATCAACCCTGGTTAGATCCAGATTTCTACCTAATCCTCATCTACACTTGAGCAGTTGGATATGTAGAACAAATTGCAGAACCATAGTATTTTATGCCACTTGAAATTTAGAACTAAGAATCTCATTGCTGCCTTTCAATCATACTTCATATGTCCTGGTCGATTCACTCTAATTTACCTAAATAACAGTTTTGCATCTTCTGCTGTCTCTTAAACCTCCAACACTTCCTCAGAAATCATCATTCTCTTTTGGTTCATGCTTCCTTGAAAACATTGAATTAATGTAAGAGAACTTGCATGGACCCCCAAAACTATTTATACCCATTTTCCCACATCTGCACCCATATACTCTGTCTTCTTACCCATTATTATGTGTGGACTACCTGGTCCCATCTGTATATTCTCTGATGATCCCTAATTTACCAGTAAAGAAAATGAGACAAGGGTTAAAGTTACTTTCTCATTATCATTGTAGCTTAGATTCAAACCCAATGAGTCCCTTTCTAGAACTGGCATTCAACATTAGTGTATTTGGAAGGGGAGAGCCTAGTAAAAGAACAGGGCTGGAAGTATCCTGGATGAAGCCACTGATTGAGGAAAAGGATGCTTTTACTACTGTCAACTGAAATGAAGGCTGCTGAGGCAGAAATAATTTGATAAAAGTCTATTGGAAGCCAAATGTGAGGATCAACCCGAGAAGACATACCAATAAAGGTGAGAGTGTTCTGGCGTCCGTTACAAGTTGGAAGGCTTTTATAGGAGAGCTTGGAAGAAGGGAGGAGAGGTCCTCATACTGGAGTTTTTCTTTTTCATTGGAAAGTAAAACACAGAAGTTAAAATCATTAGCTATATACTGCAACATGTAAGCTAAACTATCTACATGCAAGACAATCTGTAAAACTTTATGATTCAGTAATAGATCAGCATCCCTTTCTACATTAGTAGGTCATATATTAATCTGTATATCAATGATTTGAGGAACTCACAGTAATATCTTTATTCAGAGACAGGATGTCACCATGAATCACAAGACCTATCCAAGGTGGGTTAATTTGGAAACCTGCTTACTTTGAAAGTAAACTGCCAAATGTGATCTATAGGTTATCACTATCATAAACCCCTTTAAGTAGACCTCAGAATTCTCATCTGGACCAATTTCAGTTCATTCTCTCTAGGGAGCTGACTAGGGTTTGGGATTTTAAGGGTCAATGAGCCATTATTCCTCATTTGGAGGTAAAAAGCTTAACAAGCACATTATCTTCAGGAAGTTCAAAACATATTTTATAGAGCAAATTCAACTCTCGTAATTGTCTGTTATCAGGTCATTTCTAATCTATATGAGTGAGAGGAGTGGAGAAACCCAGAAATTTTTGAGATACTTGAAATTAGGGAAAATTTTATAACCAACTCAGGGAAGAAAAGAGCTCAGAAAGGGAAGGTTGAGGAAATAGAAAATAACCTTCAAATAAACTTCAAAGATTTTAACTTTTTGATAAAATGTCAATTCTATATAAGAACAGCGTATGTTTGTGGGAAAATAACTTGGTCATGAACATCTGTAATGTGTTTGGTGATATATTATGAATAAGTATAAAAATCCTTTTTAAAAAAAATCTTCCCCAGTTGTTTCTCTTTTTTATTGAGACAGGGTCTCACTCTGTCACCTAGGTTTGAGTGCGTTGGCATCATCATAGCTCACTGCAGCTTCAACCTCAGGATCATGCCTGCAATCCTAGCACTTTAAGAGGCTGAGGCATGAGCCACAGCACCCAGGCCCCAGTTGTTTCTTAAAATATCACACAGGCTTTGACTTTGGTTATACTTTGGAAAAGTGTCTAGATTTATGTGCAGCTGTTACAAAGTCATTGCTCAGAATATCTATTCTGTTCTAGGTTTAATTATCTTAAGATATTTAATAAAATTGGTTAATAAATGGAAAATTTGAACTTTATGCACTGAGATTTTATTAACTTGAAAAATAGGTGCACATAGTAGAAATGACACTCATTTGACTATGTCATAATATTACCAACTTCTTATGTTCAGCTACAGAATTGCCCCCCCTCCCTTTTAATTATGTAGACATCCTCTAGTTGCCCAACATTTTTAAACCACCTCTACTAATCTACAAGTCTATTATATTTTCCCAGGGGATGCATTTCCATAGTTCTGCCTTGTTTTGAGTTTCATTTTTCTTTCCATTTTTTTGACTGCCATCCAAACTTTTTTGGCTTTATCAGAGATTTTCACTTTATTGTTTGTCACTTTTTTTTTTTTCTAGATTTTCATCATTTACTGCAGTTATATATGCCTAGGCTTTTGGTTCCTTTACAGATTTGTTTTTAAGACTTCAAACTTTTTCATTTTATTTTTAGTTCATGATACTTGCAAAAGTCTGTACCCTTTTGATTTTCACTTGCTTCATCATCACATTCTTGTGTTTTGTTTTCATTTTAAAATACCAGAAAGTAAAATGTCTCAGCAGCTTGGTAAGTGAAATAGTTTATTTATAATTCAAAAAAAAACCCTTACTTTTTGTGAGATATCTGCATATAAGTTAAAAATTTATGTATAAATTACTAAAAATCCTTAAATTTCTGTGGGATGAAATGTCATTTTTTTATCATTCTATGCAATCATTGGTACAAATTTTTATTCCTTTGCTCAAGGGAAATAAACATTTGTTATTACTAGTAGTATGCAAATGTTAATGTATTTGATTATACATTATTGAAACACTATTAAACTTAACAAGACATGGAAAAGCATGAAACAAAAAAAAAGCATATAATTTATCTTTATTCATATGAGACATCTTTTCCTCTCCTGAGAATAAAGATTAACTAGTGATGTGCAAGCAAAGTGACTAGGGGACAGTGGGCGGTGGGGAGAGAGAGAAGCCATGATTTGTACAACTTGCCCATTTCTGAGGTGTAAATGCTCCCATGATGGCCAATTTCAGGTTGCCAGAAGTTTGGCTACCAACACACAAGATTTTTGAAAATCTGATAATCAGCTCTCACAAGCTGGTACAGGCCAGCATAAGGCAGCTTCACCACAAGACTGAAAATGGTTATTAATCTTTACTAGGTCCCAGATATCTTTGAACATATGTTGAAATATATTACCCTTTAAAAAAACAATTTATATACGTATTTGACAAAATGTTGCTGTTGCACTCATGGATCCCTCTGTAAGAATCCCCTTCCTATGGATGCTTGTAACTCAAAGAGTTGAGATTTTATGATGATATAAAAGACAACTCATGGATGACAATTTATAATTTAATCTCAACACTTTGGCTTCAATCTGGGAGCCAAATGTTTAACTACAGCAATAACTGCTTCTTCTCAGAGAAACTTAGGACCCATCCAGGGAAATGCCCTTGGTTGCCAAAACTCCTCTTCCGGAACACACCATGTGAAAAGCTATATTTGTTTCAAGTATTACATGCGATTTTTGTACTGTCAATTGGTAGCAGTCTTCTTCTGGAACTATAGAGGAGGGAAGACTGTCCCGCTACCTTCTGAGGGTTCTATAACTGAGTCTATGAAATAAACTGATAGCAGGTAGATTAAAAGGAGGGAAAGTATACAAATTCATTATATGCATGGGGGCATCACAGGAAAGAAAAGTGAATACCAAAAAAAAAAAAAAAAAGGAAAAGAAAAAAGAAAACAGTGAGATTTAGGAGCTTATTTACCCCCTTCATAGGAAAGACAGGAGGGGGGATGTAGGCAACTTAGGAGAGAATAAATGATTTGGGGGAAAGATGAATGGGCCCTGAGAAGAACAGGTGATAGTTTGTGATATAGTCTGTCTGGGTATCATGTGGACTTCTAGCGTCCTTTCCTTTGATAGGAGTAGTTAATCTTCCCTGGTTGATGAAACTCCTGGGAAGGGGGTTGATGACAATTGAGTTCCTTCTGGAAGATCTGTCTTTAGACAAATAAGGGGAGTTCAGAGAAAGCGTCTCCTGCATTTGCTATTTATCAAATGCCTTCCATTCATAGTAATCAGTATACCAAAGCAGTATATTTTGGGGTGGCATTTTCTCAACTCCATCAGAACTCTTTTCAATCCTATGTTATTTCTATCAGATAACGTGAATAAAGAACGACTTTTACTTGTCACTTGCTTGTTTATTGAAAAAGCAAATTTTCTTTTCATATTTTGCTAATTTTGTCAAGTACACAAACAAAAGTTAAATTAAATGAATTCCTTAAATTTTCTTCTCTATTTTTATAAAAATAATTTCTAGAAGCTGCCCTTGTAAGAACAGCAAAAAGAGAAAAAGATAATTCTCAATTGCTATTTCAATGTTTCTTTGCCTATAGTGTATCTAATTAAAAGGCAAAACTCTCCATTTCAGTTTTATATGCATCGATTGCCTGATTAGAAAGTAATTCTCTATCCCATATAATCTTGTGTCAAGAAACTTGTAAAAAAAATACTTTAATTTTATTGCTGATAAATTTGCAAATTTAAATCTCAACTTACTGTGATGAATTTATTTACTTTGTGCTGACAAGACAGTATTGTGAAGCTTTGTTTTCCAACTCAGTTCTAAATCTGCAGTGTATCAAAGTCTCCTCATTATGCTTTGGATGTTATGGTAGATAAATGGTATCTCCACAAAGATACATTCATTTTGGTATTGAAAGTGCCTACTTAAAATTCTGCACGAATAGTTTTATTGAAAAAATATGTAGACAAGCCATTAATTATACACAGTGACTTGGAACAAATTCTTATAAGAAGCATAGCATGCCTTCCATTAAATATACGCATTTTATACAAAGTTATTGAAAGTCTTCCTGAGGTTAAACAATAAATCTTTGAAACTTAATCACTGTGCTCCCCCAAAGGTGATTTTTTTTCTATGACACACACATAGGACATACAATCAGATCTTAATCTAATGTATAAAACTAGGCAGTATTTTTAGTGCATTTTTCTGTTTGTTAAAAATCTAGTTGCTGAAAATAAGTTGTTCAATTATCTTCCTCAATTTCTTTTTGTTTTATTTTATAATTATTATTCTATTTTGGCTCTCCTTTAGAATTGTGAAATATCTTGAATCAGAAAATGCAGAGACTATATAAATGATGAGAATGCACCCTGCCATAAGACTAGATCTGGAAAGTGTTTTGTTATAAATTATACCTTGAATTTTAAGTACCATTTTATTCAAGGCACATGAAGCATTTTCCAGCTCATATATTCCACAACAGTATAGAATTTATTCTTTTATTTGGAAGGAGATGGAGCAGATAAATGATCACTTTATTTCTTGTAGTGTTGACTTGGATATCCTAAATTTATCAATTTATATGGATTAATGAGACACTTTACATGTAAAATTCACTATCCTTTTTTCTAATAGTATAAGAGTACAAATAAATAGTAACTAAATATACACAAATAGGTAAAGAAAACTAAAAAAAAAAAATGACTTTGCAAAGAAAAAAACCCTAAACATGCCTTAAAATTCTTAATATCTGAAGAGCAAAATGGATTAAAAACAAAAATTTCTGAAGGAAAAAGGGCAGAAAAGCTAAAATATATGATAAGTAAATTCCTCATTGCTATCAGATATATGACTAGTATGGCATTTCTAAATTTTTCTTAAATTGCTAAATTTTTCTTGAAAATGTCCTAGGATGATAGACTCTCCAAAGAGCTGCTTCTTCAGATGTCATTCTTGTGACTGGTATGAGAGAATTGTTCTCTTCATTTATTAGTGGCTTCAAATGAAAAAAAAAAATCAGAGAGCTAAATCCTTTCCAAGAAGCCTTAGAGGAGCTTGTCGTTGTATATTAAAATATGAGCCAATTTCTGCTTCGAATTTTAGTTATAAAATTCTCTTTATTCTCTCTTCTGCATAGGAAAATGCACTGGTACTCTGCAGTCCAGACAAGTAAACCTTGTTACTTGCTATCACTTTGGATACTCAAAACCTAGAATATTCGCTAGCTGAATAGCCCAAAGAAGCATCTCAGGACAAAAACAAAAAGTCAAATACACAGAAACAGAGAATAAAACATTGGCTACCAGGTGCCAGAGACAAGAAATGGAGAGATGTTAGGTTAAAGGAAACAAAGTTGCAGATGTGTAGGATGAAGTCTAAGGCACTAATGAACAACATGAGGACTGCAGGTAATGATATGGTATCATATTTGACATTTTGACAGAGTTTTTAGGTGCTTTTGCCACAAAAGAAAAAAAATGGTAACTGAGACGATGAATGTGTTAATTTGCTTGACTATAAAAACCATTTCACTATGTATATGTATATGAAACCATCATGTTATGCACATTAAGTTCTCATTGGGCTACCATTTTGGATCTATTCTTTTGGCCATTTTGCTCTGCCACTGAATAAAAAGGTAGAGATATGTGTTAATCATTCACCATACTCCAGGTATTAATATTATGGTCTATATTGGGGGAGTGGGTAACAGAAAAATGAGATATCCACAACCTTCCACCTCAGTTCTCTTAAAGTTGATCTTATGTGCCATGTTGATAAATTTCCAGTAATACAGAAAAGATTCCAACTGTTATAAAATTGTTCCTCCCCAGATGTCAAATAGTGCCAACCTTGAACCTGTGCCTGACTTTTGATTCCTGGCTCTAGTCATTTACAAACTCAAATTTCTCTTTTGTATTTTTAAGTAAATATATAAATTTTGGCCATGCATTATTTAAGTTCTCTCCTGGAATTTTAAGCTTCTGTAATGCCACATTTGCTTGGCTTCTTTATGCCTCCAAGATCACCCATTATTCTTCTTTCTAGGCTCTCTTCACTCAACCACTCTTCAATTCTGGTGCTTCCCAGGAGCCGGCCCTCCACACTCTGCTATTACAATCTATCTTCTCTGAAAGTGATTTTATTTACAATCATGGCTTCCGGAACACCCATTATTTTATGGCTTTTCCATCTGCACCTAAATTATCGACATCTCTTTTTAGCTAGAGACCACATAGGACTTCCCAGTGAGATGTCCCACAGTACTTGTAAACTCAACATGCTCATTACTAAACTCATCTTCACCTCCCCCACACTCTCTGCTCCAACTTACTCCTTTCCCTGCTTTCCATAGGCCAGTTATGGAGACACCACACACCTGGTCATCAAAGCCAGACACGCTAGCCTCATCTTCACCTCCTTTTCATTCATCTCAGCCCCTGCCCTAACTGCATCCATTAAGTTACCAAATCCTCTTGATTTTACCTCTGTTTCTCCTCTGTCCATCTTCATATTCCCTGCTATTAGTATCTTCCTCCACCATCCCTCACCTGTACTATATCATATATTCTTTCAACTGTTCTTTTTCCTTTGTCTAGTTTTACTCCAACACAATCCATCTTTTTGACACTGCTATGTCTCTCAAATCTTCAGAATCAAACCAAGACTCTTATTCTGAAATGTAAGGTCTTCAGGATTTAAAGAGAGCAGCTATAATCCTTTGCTTGACATTCAGAACACCTGGGAAATGTATGAAAAACACAGGCTCCCAGGCCATTCCCCCTGAAATTCTGATTTAATTGCTCCGGGATAGAGTCTGTGCATAAGTATTTGTAAAATACCCAAGGCATGCAAATACTCAGCAAGAGCTAAGCACTTCGGATTCTAGCCCTTTCTTGCCTTTTTTATCTGCCTTCCTCTACTCCGGAGAGGTGACAACATTCCTCTCTTCCTCCGTCTCTTGCTTTCTTCCTTCCTTCAATTTTAGAGACAAGGTCTCACTCCGTTGCCCAGACTGGAGTGCAGTGGCCTGATCATAGCTCACTGTAATATCGAATTCCTGGGCTTAAGCCATCCTCTTGTCTGTCTCCTGTGTAGTTAGCACTACAGGTGCATACGACCACGCCCCACTAATTTTTTTTTTTTATTCTCTGTAGAGATGGGGTCTCGCTGTGTTGCCTAGGCTGGTTTTGAACTCCTGGCCTCCAATCAACTTTTCTTTAGCCTGCTAAAAATCACTTAGGGGCCTAAATATTACTCCTCCACTTGCCCAGCCCCCTATGACTTTGCACCCACACTTGATTCTTACCCAAAACACCTTTTCTTCTCAGCTATCCTTCCCACCTCTAGCTGACTTCACTGAAAATCTGCTTCAACTGTACCCCAGACATCTGAAAAGTTGATGGCACTAACACACCTTCAAATGAAGCTATAGGATGCCCTCAACATTGCTGTCATTTTCAATATTGAAGCATGTACACTTTATTGTAATTATGCTATGTTTGTTCTGTCTCTTCTGTTAGGTTGTGGGCTCCGTTAAGAAGGGAATGTGTATTATTTTGCTCTGAATTCTTCACTCTATCCCATTTCCTGGAACAGAGTGGATACTCTTAAAAAATTTAAAATCAGCTTTAGGGTATTATTATTCAAGATAGGATTTTTGTATCTGATATTATATAAGGTTGGATGTTGTCAAAATAATTCAGAAATCCAACCCCCCTCTTACCACTTTCTCTGAGTCACCGTAGTCTTCCATAGACCTATAACTGGTCTATCTACTTTTAGATTCTTGTCGCTCCATAGTCTTTTCTTGACACTGGACAGAGTGATCTTTGAAAATGAATCATTCCAGTGATTTCCCATTGGGATGGTAAGGCTCTATGTTGGCTACTTTCTCAGGTGATCCCCTTGCTCACACAGCAGCCTCTTTGATTCTTCTCATAACACTGTGTGCATTGGCCTCTTGACATTCTTTCCCTAAACTTTGCATTATTCTCTCTCCTGTGCCCTGTTGGCTGCACTTTATGATCTAATCACCTGGGCTCCTTTGCCCTGTGGCTTTCACTTAAGTTCAGCAAATAGGAGGTCAGGGCAGGAGACTGGAGGAATGGACCAGAAGGAGCCTGGGGTACTTGTTCCACTGTTCTTCCTCCCCAGCCTCATCCTGGCATAGCCTGTTTCTCTGCTGGTATAGCTCCCAGTGGGAACTCTTCTTTTAAGCCATTAACTCTCACCAGGTTTCATTGACACTGTTTTTCTTTTTTGACACTTTAGATTTAGGAATGTTAAAGGCTTCCCACTGTTTCCAGTCCCTGGTGGTCCCTTATCAAGCCTTGTTCATTCCTTTAACCCAGTTCACGTTTCTACAAAATATTCTTTTCATTAGATTAAGTTAACCCTTTTTTGTGTGCCACCTGCTTCCTGCCAGCAGGTTGATTGCTGTACATATCAAGCAGAGTGCTTTTATCTAAGGCTTTTGTACTTGCTGTTTAAGGTCTCCCCTAAGTGCTGTTCTTAAATATATGAATGGTGCATTCATTCACATCATTTACATCATTTACGTCTCTGTTCCAATTAAACCTACTTGGAAAGAGCATCTCATTGAAAATAGCCTCGCATCCCCAGCCCCATTCACTTTATCTCTATCCTGGCTCTATTTTCTCCATAGTACGTCTTACTATATTAAATTACCTTATTTATGTTTTTTGCTTATTTGCTCACTCATTCATTCATTTACTTTCATTCTAGAATGTAAGTTAGGCCTTGAGAACAATATTCATCCCCATAAATAGGTGCTGAATATGTTTTTTAAAATTTCTTTTTATTAAATGAATAAATGTTACTTTTATTACTAAAATTTCAGGAGTTGGTTGAGCTTTCTGAAATTCTAGTAATTCACAATTCTAATCATGTTCACTGGTTAGATTATCAATTCCTTTGCTCATTTTTATTTGTACTATGCTCACCAGAAATTATTTCGTCATTGAGAAGAGTTACATGTTAATACTTTGATTTGAAGCAAACAATGCATGTTCATGTAAATATCAATTGTCTATAGCTCTATTTTCTCAAAGTTTATTTAAATTTATTTCATTAGCTTTCACAGGATTTGAATGCCTTTACCTTCTAGAGCCTGTCCTTGAGAGGAGATCAGCATTGCTTCTTTAACGGATTAGAAAAAAGATTAGGCACGTGGAAATACAATGATTTATGTCATGTGCTTGGTATGCCTAATCATTCCTTCCTTTTAGGACTCTTTAACCTCTGCTTCCTTAGTATTGCACTTTTACTTCTTCCTTCTACCTGGTATCTTGCTGTTATTTTTTCAGTTGAACACTGAGTCATGTTGCTTGTTATCTGAGGATGCTATTAATTTGTACTTATAGTCATCTTTTACAGAAGTCTGGGGTCAGCTTCCTTATTAATTCAGAGTCACTCACTCCTAGGCACTTTCAGCAATACCTAGTGAGTGGCTGACTTTTTTAACTTCATCTGTAGATGATTGCTCTTGTCAATTTCCCAGGCTCTCTCTGTATTTGCTTTCGCAGCCTGGAGCACACAAATCTTAACTCTGTACATACTGAGCAAGTTAAGTCCATTTTACTACTTGCCAGCAGCACTGCTGTTGCTTTGATTTTTCCGTTTGGTTACTTGGATTTTGTGAGCTTTTTTATTGTTTATAGCTTTTTTCTCACTTAAACATCAACTTATTTTTTTCCCTAACATAATGCCCATTATAGTCATCTTTCTTTTCTCTTTCCATTCTCACTATTCATATCTAAGTGTTGGTCACCAGTTTCCTTCACTACTACAATAATGGTACGAATGAATAATACTTTACTATGTATCTAATGTGTGTCATACAGTATCCTAAGCATTTTCATGCCATTTTAAACTCAGAAAAAAGCTTGAAACCTTTCCAACTATCCTAGTACAATGTGATTGGACTAGACCCTTATTTCGGGTTCAGAAAATATTGTCTAAAATTTGTCACCTGCAAAACGAAACTATAAAAAAATCAGATCTGATATTTGAAATCACAATAATTATTTTATAATGTCACTGAGATTCAATAATCTCATATTACATCTCAGTTACCACCCTTTTTACCCACATGGGTATTATATCTCTCTACCAAGTTAGCTCAGTGCTATGTCCAAAATATTCAGTCAAGAATGGGTGGCTATTGCTTAATTTTTTACTTTCAATCTTTCAGTTAGTCCTGCCCATCCACAGTTAGTAAAAAATAGTTTTTCCACTTTGACACTTTAAAAACATATCATTCTCAAATTTATTAACTTGTCTATTATATCAAATTTAAACATATTCTTTTATTTTTTAAAGACCACCTCCGAGTGGCAATCCTGTGGCTATCTCCCTCAAACAGACTGCAGTTGAGGATCCGTCAGAAGTAATTCTTTTCCAGCCATCTAGGGCTCACTTCTCTCAATGATTGGATGCTGTGATAACTTCTTTTACCCATGACTTTCCCCTACGTAACAAATCTCCTCCCAAGTTTTAAACTGCTTTTTCTTACTTATCATACCCATTCCAACTATCCACTGTGTCTTCATCCCACAACATTTAAGTACCAAAATTGCTCATAGGCTGTAGAATGAATTCATTAGGATTCTGTATAATTACTCTGATTGTGAAATCATACAACCTTTTAACTATGGAACCGAAAGGCCCTTAGAGGTCATTCAGTCTAAAACAGGGGCATTTGTGAAAGGTGGTCTTCTTGACTCCTACCACACAAAGAGTATACAACCTTATGAAGTACCAAATGCAATTGTTACTAATATTCTTTATGAAATGGCTTTCAGACTTTGAGATTAAATTGGCTTTTCTGAAATATATGGATCTCTGCAAAAAACATAAAATTTATAATCTCTTTGGGCAGCCTTTAAATATGCAAGAATCAATTTCTTATCTTCTTTGAAGGAAACTTGGAATATCCTAAGGTTTTCTGCATGTTTCCTGAATTGTAAAGCACTCATCATTTTTTTTTTATTTTTAACACTCACCATATTTTGAATTTATTCTTGAAGCTCTGCATTGTGTCAGCATCTCCCTTGAAATGAGAGGCCTATGAAATAATCATAATATACTGCTTGTGGTCTGATGATATTATAGGTTTTTAATCATTCCTACAATGCAATATTTTTTATCAATCTTACAGTTTATCCTATATGTGTTAAGTATTATTAGCAGAAATTTAGCCTGTAGTGAATTAATTCATTCTGATCTTGGCAAAATAAAATACTTTTAAGTTTTCCATCTATATTCATTTATTCTTTAATCCATGAATCCACATTTGTAAATGAACAAGTTTTAGGTAATAAGCACTATTATAACTGCTAAGGATTCTGAAAAAAATATAAAATCATACATTTATTACAGAGAAAGAGAATAAGACAAATGAACCAAACTTATACAACATCGTGACATACGTTTTAAGTTTGGGTATCTTAAAAAATATATTTCATAAACCTAAAACTGGAATTTGATACTGTGTCTACTAAATTTTGTTTTATATACTTAGGCATATTATTTTTGAGTCTGGGATTAAGTAAGCCAAAATATGTTTACAGTTCATATCTTTACCCATGCCATTGATGAAAACACTGAATAAGCAAAGTCTAAAGAAAGTGGCATCCTGAACTTGCTATTAGAAACCTCTCTCCAAGATGAAAAAGGAATAATAGCAAGATATTTAAGACACATATCACCAATAAGGCAGATGAAATCAATTTGACCTTGAAATTCTTCCTCTTCATATTGCCTACTTAATATTATTCTTTAGCACAAAATAAAAATATTCTTTTTAGGAAGAATATTTACCAAATTTTCCTTTTTTTATGCCTATTGTGATACAATTATGCCACCTCTCTCCAATCCTGCCTGATAATCAATGCTATCTACTATAGTGTTTAGGAGTGTAGGCTGTGCCACATTGTATGGGCACAAAAATTTCCTCTGCCACTTAAATCCTGGTCACATTGCTTAATCTTTCTGTGCCTTAGCCTGATACAAAGCCCTGCCTCCTATGGTTGTTGTGAGAATGAAATGAGTGTATACCTGCAAAGCACTTAGTATTTAAATACAACTTAATTATAATAATAATTACTACTATTACTATGATTATGGTTATTATTTCATTAACTTAATCAATGCAAGCAAAGCATAGAAGTTGAATTAGAAAAGGCTGGAATGGTGTTGAAGTTGGGTCCAGTGAGGTAAAGAGAAGAGTCATGACAATTCCTTTGACAAGAGGGATCCAAAAATAGAATCCATGTTCTTAAAATCCACTTCCAAAGCAGAGAGATATCACAGGTGGAAATGACATAAAACTATCCAGGTAGTCAAGTGCATTTTCTTCTAAATCCATAGCTTGTAAACAACCAAAAAAATAACTCTTTTCTTTGTGCAAGTGTCTATTTTTGATGTTAAACAAATCTGGGTGCAAATCCTTTGAGTTTTGAGGTGATCAGAGTGGTATTTACTCCGTCTTTCCCTCAGGTTAACACATGATTTTTTCAGTTCATCAGATTAAAGCCAATGTCTGGAAATACAAAGAATTGTATTTTGTAGTTGCTCAAAAACTAATCTTCTCCAGTATGGAATGAATAATTGCATATCCAGTCCTCTGTATACTTTCTCTTTTGAGTAACATATCTCAAGAGTTTGCTTCCTTTTTCTTTTCAGTCTACACTAAAATTCAAACCACTGTCACTGGGTCACACATAATCACTCAAACTAAAAAGCTATCTGAAGTAATTGTCTATAACTAAGCTGCCTTTGGGGAACTATATAATTGGTCTGCTTCACAAGACAGTCAAATGAATGCAAATGTGTTTAGTGCTCATGACTTTCTTCCAGGTAGTCCCCAGGGCTCACATTGCCTATTCTTTTTCCCATTGTAAGTAGGCGACTTTATATATGTTCAAACTTTCATTTGTATGATAATAGTGACAAGAGAAATAAATGTTCACCAAAAAGTCAAAGATAATTTTTAGGCCACTATTTTAAATGATAGTCAACCACAGGACTCTGCTGTTTTGGGATACATATAGAAAAATGTTTTGAATAATTCCCTTTTTTTTCCCCAGAAAACTTTGAGGGGTCAAATGTATTTTCCTCTTCTTAAATTTCAGTTAAAATATATTTTGCATTCTCTCTGATCTTAGGCTTTTGATGTTGTGTGCAATGAACTGAAACATTGCATTACAAAAGGAAATCTTTATATAGTTGACAGCTTGTAGGTCTCGGAGGAATCTATTCAATTTGTGTCATGTCCTGACTCCCCATAGTATCAAAATTCACACAGAATTGCAGATATCTTAGAAATTGTATCAAAGAAACCAAGAAAAGCATCATGAAATATTTTCCTTAAAATAAAAATCAAAAAAAAAAAAATGGGTTCCTGTATACCTTAAGAGCAGCAGCCTAGAACCTGATATTTAGTTGATGCCAGTGATGATGTGTTTTCTGGATCTGCTAACCTAAGATTATATGGCTCTAATTTTAATCAGACATATCAAAATCTGCCTTGACTTTGACCCAGCCTGTTTGTTTCCCTTCAAGGGGAAGTGAGAAAATCCCATTTGTTGGGGGAGGAGAATTTTCTATTATATATCAGTGTCCAGCACTGGTGCCACGTGGGATGGGATGGATTCCCAGTGTGGAGAGGAGTGAATAGAGCCTTCTGGGTGAATGTTGACCCCTGTCTATGGAAGGTATAGAGAGTGAAGACTAGAGAAGCTGGATCTATTACCAAGGTTAAATAATGAGCAAAGTGCTATGAATGAAATTAAAATGTTGCCAAGAAAGAAGGTAAACAGTTACATACAGGCATAAAATAAAGAGCAGGGAGCAAGCAGCAGTAGTAAGCAACCAAGGAACGTTCTGTTTTTGAGCTCTCCAAATTTACTTTACTTGGTTTCTGATTATGTAATATGTGGCTGAAAAGCCTTCGTATAATGACACAGTTTCTATGTGGGCAGCTTCCTTAGCAGGCTGGAGTGATTGCATCTCTGCTCCCCCTGCTTGACACCAGCCCTTGCTTGTGCAAAATGTAGAACAGAAAGTTGCTGTTTACAGTGTCCTCAATGCCCACATGGCTTGAGTGGTTTCTAAACCCTACCTAGATCTACACTCTGACTCCATTAGATCCTTTGGTCTTTCCTTCCCATGCCTGTGTCCCTCCAGTTTTCCTGATTTATTGCCTGATTAGATATACTACTCTGTGTCAACCTTCATTTATGGTATAACCTCAATTCCTGGTTGCCTGCTTGCTTTTTTCTCCAGCCATATCTTGATCTCTACTCTCTGAATGTGGTCCTGACTCTGTACCATTCAGGTGGTCACAATTTATCCTCAGCGTCCATAGGCTGATGTCTCCATATATGGCCCACATTTGGCTCCTCATTCATTAGTGGGTCTAATATCTGACTAATTTTGTTTTTATCCTGCTACCCAACTAGGAAGTAAATAATTAAGCAGCAGATTTGAAATGCATTCTCTCCTTTAATCAGGGTTTGATCTTTGGGAAAGAAAATGACCCAATCAAATTTCCTTGTAAACATACTAATTACAGACATTCTGGTAAACAAACAGATTATATTTGCTGGTGGGAGAATTCTCAATTTGGAAATGCTTTTGGCAAGATAATCCTGATTGTCCAGAATTGCCAATAGCAAACAGACATGTAATCCATGGATTTATGGTGCATGGTTATCTGAATAGGGAAACAATTATATTTCATATTAAAAACGACCCCTCCTGTGTACAGACTCTGACTCCATATGTGTTCTGGAGGCCTCATATTTTAATCTGTGCCATGTGTATCCTGATGTGTTAAGAAAAGGCCTGGAGAGTTATGTTGGTGGTCTTACACCTCTCTCTGTTTGTCTTTGTCTCATGGTTGTTTCCTTGAAATTATCAGTAAAACTTGCAATGGATATACTTTCTGATTGCTATGATACTGAACATATAATCTAATCCTTTTTGCATTATTGTACTAACCCGATATCCTTTTGCTGTAATTCATTAGTGTCCACAGTTCTAAGACTGAAAGGCTATTAAAATCTCAAGGATGGAGATATTTTCTTTATAAAGTTTTGTCATGAGAAAACAAATTACTGCGGATATATGAAAAAAACTGATTTGGGACCTGCAAGGCAGACCATGGCTCTTATTTAAAGTTATTTATTCTTAATACATAACATTTATAATCTCCCTCATAAATATTCATCCATAAAAACTACAAACTATGTTACTGTAGTTCCTAAAAAGCTACCTTTCTTTATTTTACAAATATCAGAAAGTTGTAAAACAGAATTATTAAAAGCTTTTCAGGTAAATGCAATTGTATATTGCAACCTATGGCAAGCATTTATTTCTTAATTGGAAGGAAAATAAAATGATTGTGACTAATAATTACTAAATAACTGTGAAATGCTAGGAGCGTACTGACATGTGCTATGATTAACATGTGTTAATGAAATTTCCTAAACCTCACAATTTTGTCATGTGATGATTATTATTTACAGATGAGAAAAAAAACTTGAGAAATTTAGTGATAGTCCTCAGATTATATTCAGCAAATGACAGAAGCCAGATTCAAATTCAGAGCTAATTCAACGTCCATGATCTCTTGGCTATAGCATGCTGCCTAATATAACACTGATATAAATACACATTATCATGGGGTTAACTTAGTAAAATATTGCCATGAATTCTATACAATTGTTACAATACTTAATGATTTTATAATAACTGACATTGTTGATTTCCTGTTTAAAATTCAAAACAATTAATAGTGTTTTACTTTTTCATAGTTTAAACATATATAGCTATATGGTTGCTATTTAATCAAATATTGTCAAATTATTTTCTGCAAAACATTATTTATCATATTCAATTTATGTTATCAATTTTAATTTATTGATTATTTGGTTATATGTATATTGGGTTTGTTTTATAATTGCATAAGTGCTATAAGCATAAGGAGTTTGATAGAGTTTTATGTTTAGACATATAAAAGAATTTAGATCTACACTAGGAGCCCATGATTTTTTTTTTCTTTTAGATAGGTTGATACCTTGAAAATTTTGAGAAACAGAGACTGAAATTCTTTGTGCTTTGACATTATTTATGGTGGCCAAAGCTAAAAGGTTTACAATTTGGCAGGGGAAAGAATGCCTTGGGCCTTTTTGTTTTTATGGTGATTATCATCCAAAGCAAATTAATAATTTTTCCAATTAGATATCTTACCCAAAATTGTTTATATATTTATTGGTGCAAGTTTCTTGGTGCCTGATTAGCTCTAGTCCCTCACTTGAAAAGTAAATGATCAGATAATCAATAAAAGATCACCTAATATTGTTATTCCTAGCCCACCTTCAACTCCATCTTAAATTTTATACAAAAAGTTAAAAAAAAACTCTATATTTTTTAGATGAGAAATTAAGACACAAAAAGTTTGCTTGATCGTAATCACAACATATGGAGTACAGAGAAGACTAACTACATCTATGGGGAAAGAAGGAAGAGCGGTAGGGACAGGTAGAGAGAAGACTGTATCATAAAATTTGACTTGGAGATGGGAATGATATTTAAGAATTGGGATTGTTAATTCAATGCCTTTGACTAGTAAGAGTCTGAGATAATCAATCGGATACCTGCATTCAATATTTCTTCGAAGTCTAGTTTTGTTTTACCTGAATGTTTTTTTCCAATAGAATGAATTAGTTTGAGGGAAGCTACCATCATTCAAAATTGAGCTGTCATTTTTAGTACTAATTCCATGAATAGCTAACTTATTAGTATTTTAAAATGTCTACATTTTTAATTCTGTGTAATATCATGATGTTTCAGAGAGGTAGGTACTGGGATTATGCCCGTTTTAGCAATGGAGATGTAGAGAAATAGATTATGTAATTTTAGCAGGTAGTAGGGACAAATTCAGACTTTGGCAATTTCACTCTGTACATCCTGTTAGTTACTATATTGCACAGCTTCTTGATGACCTGGTAAATGACCTTTGCCAGTCCATAGTGTGGCTTTTTAAAAGCCTCATTAGCAAACATACTTATGGATGTTTTAGTTTAAGACATGAAATCTATAATGGTTGCTATTAAGGAGAATTGATTGTCTGATGCTTGTGTCGTAGCCAGCTCTTATTCAGCAACTAAAATTGGTCTGTGATGCCAAGGATTGAACACAGAATGCGTGCCCACTGGTCACTAGTGACCTATTTATAATACTATTCTAAGAGCTGTGTATGAATATTTTATAAGCTATTATAGCATGTTTCTAGGCTCAATGTGTAATGAGATATTTTATCTCTATTATACACTAAAGTGAACTTTTTATTTTAAAATTAAAACTTCTAATAATTTCCGTCATTATTTCAAAGTTTGCTACTTCTAGATTCAAACTGTTACAATAATGCCCATGGTGTTTTGAGTAAAAATGAAGACTGTTTAATTTGAAATTGAGTAAAATACATGGGAACATATACACAGTGAGGCAGCCTTACTCTCGATATCATCATAATTCAGTTGGGAGAATTAGCTTTTGACATGATTGAAGTTTTGACTTAACCTACATCTTTATTATGACGAAAAATGGAATATGTATGAAATGAAGTTTGTGTATGGAAATCTAATTATATTTTATTTTTCTTATATGAATATTTTATTTTTATTTGATGTGTATTTATAATTGATTTTTATCAAATCAGGCTACTTAAAAATAATTACTGTATTTGTAATTAATATAATAGGCTCACCCTAATCATGAGATAATTATATTTTCCTGTGATAGATATTTGAAAACATTTTGTCATTATTTATGACAGACACATAGATGTACATACACATTCCTTATTTGGTTGTTTTCATGGTGGAGTCATCAAGTTAAGCTTCTTTCTATTGAATTTCCAGTTTGTGGTAGGTAGCCAGATGTATCTCTTTCAACTGATTTAATAGCAGGAGATAGATTCACCCACACTCCTTCTGCTAACATTATGGTGCTATAGCAAGAAGAGAGCTTATAAAAAGCAGCATGAGTAGTATTATGATCAGATTCTTAAAAAAATTATGCCAGTGAAAAAATGACACTTAAAAGTGTCCTTACGTTGAATATACTTCCAAATACAAATAAATTTTATTCCTCCATAAAAATGAGTTAAAATGGTTAAAAAAAATGAAGTATCACGGTTATGCTTTCACCATACCAATAGCTAGCAAACATTTACTTCTGTGAGTAAACTCAGTAGTTCCAATTATTTATATATCAGCTGCTTGGTTGTTAAAATTATTTAGCTGTTGTTGAAACAGATTATGTTCCTCATTCTGTTAAATAAGTTAATATATGTAAAACATTTCGACCAGTGCCTGGCATATAGTAAGTGATAGAGAATATGATGTGTTATATTTTTTCTTAAATTAAAGCTCAGCTTTTTTGGCAGATTTTGAGATGAGACAATGTAGCTAACTTTCTAGTTTTAAAATATTATACACACACTAACACATGTCATTTGAAATGTATCTGTCAACATAATAACCATGAATTTATTCCAGATTTCAATGGTTCTTTTACATACATTTTAAAATGTCCCTTCTTAGGAAAATCTCATTAAAAATTTTACTCCTTATACTAGAAATAAATAACTTATGCAATATCATCTCATATAAATTTCATAAAACATAATTATATACTTTAAGTTCAGCAACTTGTGTTAACACAAACTGTGTGCTTTGTAGGGGGTGTTTGCCTTGTGAACCTATGAAGTATTTTTGCATAATTAAAATTTTCTAGATGTCTACTTTAAAAAGATCTTAAACATTTTATAAAGCATTTCCCTTTATATAAAAGCA